>JAQFVV010006764.1:0-190000 GCA_028023455.1 Epiperipatus broadwayi
AAGAAAAGAAAAAGAGGAAGGAGAGTAAATTAAATCATTAAAAAAATATTTTTTAAATTTCTAAAAATTAAGTTAGTTATTATCTAACTGTCCTCAACAGTAGAGCTAATAACCCAATTACAAATACAATTTGAAAAATTTGGTTAAGGAACCCATTACCAATTTCTTTTTTAAAGCTTATATTTTAATCCAAGTTATAAGCTAAAAATGACAAATCATGCATGACTAGGAAGTAAGAAACCTCATTGGGATGGTGTTGCTTGTCATGCAAACATGATTCCAGATATGATTATTATTTTAAATTAACATCATATGATGAATTCACAATAGTAAAATGATCTACAATGATACAAACAAGCAAAGAAATTATCTCAGCATGGGAAAAAATTTCTATAAGTCTTTTAGTCACAAACACAAAGATCTAGATAAGGGGGTGAGATTATCTGATGAACTACCATCTAGTTCATCATGTAAAGGAATTTTCCTAAAGGCAAAGATACTTGGATATTTTACAATGGGCACTACAAGACTTTGAACTATGGCTAGACTATGCTGGATTAACATCTCAAATTCTTATAATTTTTTCATTCTTGTTTCACTTGTCAAATTGGTTACTTTCTTTTGAAACAGAGAATCAATCCATCCAACCATCAATTATTCTAGAGGGAAGGAAGCCATCAATTTTATTTTTTAACTTTTTATTTACTAATAAAATTTAGGTGCAGACTTCCAAACTTGCATGCCAATTGATATGTTAATATACTGATTAGAAAGATGAATTTTATTAAGTGATAATACTTTGACAGTTACAATATTTTTTTTTATGTTCAATGTTGTGTTCAATTAACTTAATTATGAATTATTTCATTCAGAATGAATGACTAAACCCTTGGATGATTGGTCTGTTCTATCATAGATTTATATGACATTAGAATAGGGGACTTCAGAATATATAAGCAGCCTTCAACATAATTATAAAATATGGATAGTCAGATCAGAAATTAATGAGCAATTGATATTAGCAATTTTAGTTAGCAGAGCCACTGCTAAATATAGATATCTTTTTTTAAATTGTATTCAATGTAAAGTTGAAATTATTGAATTAGAATGGTGAATGAACATCCTTTGTAGGGATCAAAGGTATGGGTTAGTAAACAGTTAATGAACACAAACAAATGATAATTATGTCTATACAATTATTAAATTAATCAAAACACATTAATTAGACATAAAACAATCACGACTAGAGACCAGCATCAAAATTAATTTAAATTAGTTGTCCATCATTTGATTTTTCTATTTTAAAATAAATCACATTATGCCTATATTCAATACACACATCAGATATGGAATAAATATACCTTGAAATAGAGTACATGTATATTCTTCCTGAGTTTGTCTGTGGCATAATGAGGATCAAGAACAGATTAGGTAAGGGAAATTATATAAGTGTGAATTCCATCCCACTCAATCAGTAATTATCATAGAATCACTTCATAAAACCCATGTAAATCATCAGATAACTGACTTGCCTTATCAGGTTTAATACCATACATTGAAGACGAAATGGGTGACCTCAATTAGATACACCTCATCCAAAGTAAAAAATCATTCTCTTACATATGCTGCTCAAATCTGTGGGGACTCTTAAATAAGAGCACGGCAGCATATTTTCTGATCCATTACAATATATATACATACTCATATACATCAAAATGTCTTAAAAGTTGTATTTCTTGCTGTAGATTTGTAATTAAAATTTTTGAATATTGAAATATTGTATTAATAATATTTTTATTGAAATTTAAAAAAGAAAACATTTAAATAACATTATATCTCATCTTATTTACTTTGTCGGTTTTACTTATTTAGCGAAAATCAGATGACCAAAAGAGATCTCAAAAAAGTATAAACCAATATGGAACTTATCTGGTAAGAAGATTTACATTAATTTTGAAAATGTATTAAATTACTTATGTTGCAATTGTACTTTTAATTATTAAATTGACTGCTGCTTTTTCTTATTCTTTTCTTTTTATTATTCTCCTTCTTCTTCCTTTTTCTTCTTCTTCTTCTTGTTCTTCTTCTTCGTCTTCTTCTTCTTCTTCTTCTTCTTCTTCTTCTTCTTCTTCTTCTTCTTCTTCTTCTTCTTATTATTATTATTATTATTATTATTATTATTATTATTATTATTATTATCATCATCATCATCATCATCATCATCATCATTATTATTATTATTATTATTATTATTATTATTATTATTATTATTATATTTCTATAATTGATATATTTAAATCTGCTAATAATTTTATTGATACAAATATACATACATCTTTGGCATTGAATTATGAGTAGTTATAATATTTTTCAATGTTTTTATCAAAATTGTCCGTGGGTGAATTACGTACTAAGACATTTAATTTAAAAACATCATCTATTATTGAAAATTATAATATTATAATGCTTACTAAAACTGGCTTACTGCGGAGTTTAAAAATATGTTGTTTGATGATAGATATACTGTTTTGAGATAGGCCTGTGACCTTAATATTGCTGACAAGGGAAAAGGCACTTGATTGCTCTTAGATCACAATTAGAATTTAAATTGCATAATGTTATATTATGCTCTAATGAATCATTTTGTACAGGTTAATTTTAGGTATACTAAAATCACTTATGGGGAATATAGATATATACTTCATGGTATATGTAATAAAGATTTTGATTTAATTTTAACTGATATAGAATTATATCGTATATATTATCCACATTATATAATGATTACAGATGATTTTAATACTCCAGAATTTTTGAGTAATCAAACAGTTTCATCTAAAGCCGTAAGATTGAAGAATTTTGTTACTCTTTTAAATGTTATACAAAATAATAATAGAACATTGAACTGATTTTTTACTAACTTTAGTGATGTTGATTGTATACATCTAGATTTCCTCTTGCTAAAGTTAATGTTCATCATCCTCCAATTGAAATTTTAATACCTATTCATGGGAAAAGAGAGTCTTTTATTAAAGAAACTCGGAAAAATTTAGACAAAATTGATAAAATATTGCTACATTTATGCTTATCCCTTAGTAATAAAATACCTCCTTTTCTGTGGACTAGTTTTGATCGTATTGCAAGTTTTAGATCGTTTAAAGATTCGGAATTTGTAACAGCAAAGCAAAAGAAAAAATTGTAAATGCTAATTAGAACACAATCCCCAAACATTATGTATCCAAATCAAAAAACCGTTTATAATTTATCTAAGAAAGCCCTCTCTACAGATGACATTTCGGTTTTAGAAAAAGGTTTCAATTTTGCTTTAACACCTTCCCGGATACCTTTTGAGAAAATTATTTGTAATGTTGAATCAGCTCTCGATAAAATTGATTCTCCATCGGCTGATTTGGCTAGAGCTGAGATTTGTAATATTTTTAAAAAAGCTAAGCTTTCTAACAATAATATTTCAAAGAAAGAAAGACAAGCATTAAATAATATAAAATCGGACAAATCAATTGTTGTACTTCCAGCTGATAAAGGTAATGTCACAGTTGTAATGGATCGTGACATTTACTATAATAAAATTTTAGATCTGCTTAATGATAAAACTTATAAACTATCAAAAAGAGATCATACTACATATTTGGAAAAAACAACAAAAGCTATTATTAATAAATCACCTATTGAAACAGAGATAAAAAATAAAATAATCCCTCGTGAAAAATCTTGTGTCTGTCCAAAATTTTATGGACTTCCAAAAATTCACAAAACAGATACCCCTCTTCGTCCAATAGTAAGTGCAATATGTTCTCCAACTCATATTTTAGCTAGATACTTATCGGATTTTATTAAACCTACAATCCCATCTATTAAATCATATATTAAAAACTCTCTTCATTTTATTTCTGTTTTAAAAAGTTTAAAAATTAATGCTAATGACATTCTGGTCAGTTTTGATGTCGTATCTTTGTTTACAAACATTCCAATTGATGAAGCTTTAAATATAATCTCACAACGTTGCAATTTACCAGACCATATTATTGCTTTGATTAAACATTGTCTCTTAAATACATATTTTGTATACAATGGACAGCATTACAGACAAGTTTTTGGTACTCCTATGGGCTCACCTATCTCAGGAGTAATAGCTGATTTATTCATGGAATATATAGAAACTCGTGCTTTAGAATCATCATCTTTAAAACCTCTCATTCCGCTCAGATACATAGATGACACTTTTGTCATATGGCAACATGGAAAAAATAAATTAGATGATTTTTTCTTACATTTAAATAATATGCATGCTCATATTAAATTTACAATGGAGACAGAGTCTGATGGAAAACTCCCTTTTCTTGATGTTCTAGTCACCAGAACACCAAATAGCTTACCTTTTTCTATTTACAAAAAGGATACACACACAGACAGATATTTACATTTACATTCTCATCATCACCCAAATCAGATAGTTTCTGTAGCCAAAACTCTTTTAAATAGAGCAATTAACCTTTCAGAGGAGACACATCTGAAAGAAGAAATAAATCATATTAATAGTGTTTTATTAGCAAATAGCTATAATTACAAATTTATAAAAAAGCCTTATTTCAAGCCCAAAATAGACAAAATAGGAAACAAAAAGATGATAAATCAGCTATTAGGATTTGTGTTCCATATGTAAAAGGAACTACAGACAGTATCAGACGTATATTAAAACGCTATAATATAGATACAGCATTTTCTGCTCATCAAAAGATCAGCAATATAATAACCAAGCCTAAGGATTCAATCCCTCTTGAATCTCATGGTGTCTATCAAATCTCATGTAAAAATTGTAAAGCTTTTTACATAGGTATGAGTAGTCGCATCAGTGTTAGGAGAGATGAGCATGCTAATGCAGTTAAACAACACTCATCACCATCAGCACTCTCACTCCATACTATAGATTCAGGTCATAAAATTGATTTTTCTAGTACCAGGATCATATCCTGATGTGATAATCTCTACCAGTGCAAAATTAGAGAAGCCATTGAGATACTTAAAATGCCAGATTGTATCAATAAGTGAGATGATAAATGCGAATCCTCCTATTTGGAAAGATTTTTTAAAAAAATTCCTAAATTTAACATTTTTGCTATTGGTGGAATTTTAACGTTTTATTCAAATCAGTGATTGTAGCGCCTCTACAACCATCTTTCTACCTTTTATAACTCTGTGGATGACTTGTGTGACCAAATCGAAACGTCAGTATATTAATATTAAAAGTTTTTAACACGGATGAACCCGCAAAATATGTATTATATATATATTCCTCATTAATTAGAGATTATTGTAGAGCAAAATTTTTGGGTCTATACATAGCACTTCGGGATTATAAATAATCGTCTATTTATGATTCAAAGTCTGCTGATGAGGCTTTGAATGTATTTGTAGATACAGTATATTGCATTTTTATATGTCTAAATATGTGCCAATTCGCATAGGGAAAAGATTTAAATATCCTATTTGGTATTCAAATAAATTAAAAGTAATTTAAAAAGAAAATGTAGATTTCATAAACTATTTTTATAAAACTGTTTGTTATATTTGTTATAATAATTTTATTAACTTTAGATATTTATCTAAAAAAATGAGAGAAAAGATTTTAATACTTATATGGTTAATATGGAAACTTCACTTTTAGCTCGACTTAAAGAATTTTGGAAAATTATGAAAGATTTTAATATTAATAAATCTGAAAGGCCAATAAGTTCATTTTTAACGTCTGATATTAATAAATTGTATGATTATTTCTCGATTGGGTAGATATACTTTTAATGAGGTAAATGATTTGATGATGTCGAAAATAGAGACAGGGAAATTTTAGAATATGACATTATAATAGGACTTATAACTAAAGAAGATATTTAAAAAAAAGCTGTTAATCAAATAAATGTAAATTCTAGTACTGGTTTTGATAATATCCCTGCATTCTTAATAAAAGGTTATGTGGATATTCTGTCATGTCCTCTGGAATATATTTTTAATCTTTCAATTGAAACTGGTATTTTTCTTTCTTACTTGAAAATTACTAAGGTTATACCAATACATAAAAAAGATTCTCATTCAGAAGTTTCTAATTATAGATCAATCTCAGTTTTATCTATTTTTTCAAAAATATTTGAAAATTCTATGAAAATGTATTTTCCTTTTTCTATCTTTAATTAAAAACTAATTAAAATTTTAATATGATCATTTTTAGTAATGTCTGCCTTCAACTGTTCACTTTCATTTTCTTAGTAATGGTTTGCCTGAAACACTTGGTCCAGAAAGCATAAATTTTAAATCAATCAAACTACTTTTTAAAGTTATTTTAAAGTTGGTTAATATATATTTAAATAATAATAAAAAAATCTAATTATTTAAAAAAATGAATATAAAAATGTTTAAATCTGATTACTAATATGTAGTGGGTTTAATTATTCGTATTTTTACATTTAAAACATTCCTTCTGTTTTTCTGCCTGCATTTGTTTTAATTTCACTTTTTGAGTTGAAATAAAATTTGTTAAAATTCAGTTATCTACTTGCATTTTTTGTTTTACATTAATTATTTTTAATATATATGTAAATTTATAAATAAATATTAAAAAATACAGTATTTAAAAGTTTATAAAAAATATAGCTATAAACGTGCCTTAGGAGCGCTTTCAACTATCCTTGTAGTTTTTGCTGCAAATGTCGCTTTCAATTATCCTTGTAGTTTTTGCAGCAAATGTCTCTTTCAACTATCCTTGTAGTTTTTGCAGCAAACGTCGCTTTCAACTCTCCTTGTAGTTTTTGCAGCAAACGTCGCTTTCAACTCTCCTTGTAGTTTTTGCAGCAAACGTCGCTTTCAACTCTCCTTGTAGTTTTTCAGCAAACGTTAACGTTTGCTGCAAAAACTACAAGGATAGTTGAAAGCGCTCCTAAGTGAGGTTTATAGATATGTTTTTTTATAAACTTTTAAGTACTGTATTTTCTAATATTTATTTATAAATTTACGTATATTATTTTTTAATGCACACAAACTCATAAATATTTATTTTTAGGGGAAAATGGTATTAATGAAAGTTATTAAATTTACTAGAGAAGATATAACTAAGAACGCCATTTTGGAAATGAAACTGGTACTATAGTTAATTATCAATATATATTTTTTTATATTATGAGACAATCACTGCACTGCACAATAGCAGATTTGCTGTTATTTTAAAATCATAATAATATGTTTTGCAATAATAATAATATATATTACATTAAGAAACTAAAAATATTATAACATAATGTATAAGGGATTCGAACTCAGACTTTCTTTCATACGACCCTCAACTCTCCAAGCCATCTCATGTACATTTAATTAAAAGGTAAGCTAGTCTGTATGTGTGTGTATAAGTAGATTTGTCTATAAAGGAAAAGAAAAATGCTACAAGAATAATAACTTATAGAGAATGGTTATAAAAGCTAAAAACAACTAAAGAATAAGAATTATATCAGTAAATAATTGCTTTAATTTAAGTAAGTATTTTAAACTATTCTATATTAAGTACATAATTTAAATATACAAAAAGTATCTGTTTTATATTAAATATTTTATTAATATTGTTCAAGTATAAAAATAAATGATTAAATAATTTAGGTTATTTAACACGAAAAATATATGATTTATAGAAATAAAAAAAAAAGTGTTTTTGTTCATTAGTGTTAATTTTATATTAAAAAGGGAAATTAAAAAAAAGAAGTTGTTTTACATCTAATCTAAAAATGTTATCTTGTTGTTTTGTGAAGGCAAAAAAAATACGATTGCATATTTCTATTAGGTTATAAACATTTCATTAATTAAAAAAAGTTTATTGTTTCAATTTTGTTTTCTTTCTGTAGAAAGTAGCTAAAAATAGCCTGCAGACAAGAAAAAACTGTTGCAAACTGGACTTCATAATTGTTGAAATTTGTAGCTGAAACAATAAATATTAACCGAATTCTTAGAATGACGATCAGGTTCACTATGTATTGCTAGTAGTATGTAGAATATTGTTATTTTCTTGAAGTTTAAGCATGTAGATATCTGAAATATATCACAATCAATGTCTACAGTGAAGACAGTCAGTCCATAAGTTATTCACATATGAAACATATACATGACCACACTAAAGAAGAAAATAAAATATTCATGACAAATAGTTGTATAACCAAGGAGCAGATATTTACTTTCATAAATGCACATATAAAGAGAAGTCAACTATCACTGCAAATGAAGCAAAGTATGTGCTTTATATGTGCATAGAGTATAAATACTTCACAGAACAATATATCAGTACATCATAGTAGGACAAATAGCAAGTAGATTCTAAAGGACCACTTTTAAAGAAACTCACAAATACATTTACTCTTTCATACATCAATGCCAATACATTTTGTCCTAATAATATATTCTGATGTGATTGTTAGGTGAAGTATTTATATTTCAACAGCAGTAAAAATCATTTATATAAGATTAAGAGCTTATTAAAATGTTTAACAGGGAAAGAAAATCCACATAAAGGCATTATTGAAAAAATAAATTTGGTTTATTTGACATAAAAGAAAAAAGTTAATTTTTGAAAGAGTGCAATAATTTACAAAAATTTAATTTTAAAATGCTAGTGTTTTTTAAAATAATAAATGGTGGACCTGAAAATGGAAAACTTTATAAATATACCAGTGCTTGTTTTTAAGAAATGTATTCATAATGAAAAAAGGTTACATACATTATTTTTAAGAATTTTAAATCTAAAGAATTATTTAGTTAGTTCTAATTTAAATTCATTTTAGATAGTTAAAATTTGTTTGACAACTCTGATATACTAAACTTATTTGAAAGTTTATTAATAAATACGTAAATCACTGCAGGATTAAATATTGACATATTTCGAATCATACAAATATATATATGCCAATAATTAAATAATTTTGATTTTATTAAAATATTAGCCTTAAAATGTAAAGTCAGATTAGTAAGTTATGTTTTCATAAATCCATGTGCATGCATATATCTGAATATTTATTTTTAAGTTCAAAGCTGATTATTTTAAAATTGATTAAGAAATCAGATTAAGATTGTTATTCCACTGGTTGGTTTTATGTATACATGTACATTTAACTATTATTTTATGTTCGTTTGAAAATGTCAAAAATTAACTAGATGATTTATCTAATAAATTAGCACAGTAACATCTGCTAATAATATTTTACTTAATAATTTAACTCAATTTTCTTCAATAAATTAGTTATGTATTTAATAAAGATTAAGTCTATATTTATAACCTCATATATTTATTTCAGTCCACAATAAAGACTATACCTATGCATCATCATCATATAGTAAAGGTTCTGTACATCTAGAGACATTCTAAAGTCCACAAACATATTAGAATTTATTGACAATGATAAATGAAAAGATATGTTAAATGATAATGATAATCCTTATCTTTGGAAACCAGTCGTTAATATTTTATTTTTAAAAAATAGAAAAATCAGAAGGACTCTCATAGATAAATTTATAATCTGCCTACTGATGGTTGTCTTTGACTAAACAATCTAGTTGATTAGATTACCAAACATTAAAAAAACATCAGTATTCATAAAACTAAAGATCAGCAGTTCGATTTTCATGATATTATTGCACTAATCAGAAATGTAATACCTAATGAAGATGAAAAAAATAAGATCATTTGAAACGTGCCATAATCAAACTAACAGTTAATTATATTTGTAGAGATATAAATACAATTTGATTTTTTAAAATCATTTAACAATTAACAAATGTAAATATATTAAATTTAAGCGTAAACAGATAATATATAATAACGTATCTGTTTGAAGGTGTTTAGCTTTCACGTTATTAACAATTAACACTAAATAATGGAAATTGTCCAATATATAATTATAGTGATTACATAATTGTAGATTTTTTACATTTTTATAATAATAATAATGCTTTTTTAGTTTTAATCATATAAATAATAAAATATACATAAAAAATATTTAAAACCATAGTTTTTAAAATATTAAGACTTAACTACAATGTTTTAACATCAAAATACGTTCATGATCACGACTTTCATAGTGGACATCTAGTATATGTATGTAAGTCACATGATGTAATACAATATAGCCACTTTATAAAAGCTTTTATTTTCATCAGTACTTAAATGAGTCTTGTTAAATGTCTGGTCTATCTTCAAGCTCAGTATTGGTTTTATATAATAAAATAAATAGCATACTATAACAGAAACAAAATAAGTATTGAAAAAGTATAATAAACCCGAATAAGAGATAAACATATTACACATAATGCACAGATTCACTTGTAATTATTTGAAATTCAGAAGTAAACATTTGAACCATTCTTTATGAAGGTTTATTTTTAACAATAATGTTTTAAGATCTGCTGTTAGACTAAATTAAATGATCGAGAACAAAAAATATTGTGCACCATTTTGATTTTTTAAAACAACTTTCCATGCAGGAAAATATTGTATCAGATATTTGTAGATGATAGATGAAATAAAGTGAACTTTCAAGAAATAATGAATATAAAGAGGAAAATGTTAAAGTTATATGGTGTGAATCTCACAGGCCAAAAAATCTGAATGTGTATGTATGGATGAATGGATAGATAGATAAGGTAAATAGTTAAGTGAATAAGTAGATATGTAGGCAGGTAGGCAAATAGGTACTAAGTTGGAAGATATATAGAAAGAGAGACAATTAGAGACACCAAAAAATAGTGAGACAGACAGATAAATAGCCAGATAAATGAATAGATGGATGGATGGACAGATGAACTGAAAGACAAGCAGATATACATATATACTTCACGAAACAATCATGTCCACATCTGAATACATTCTTAGGACAAATTGCAAACATTTATATCAATGCCAATCTATTTTGTCTGATAAAAGGAGATCAACAGTAAAAATATTTGCATGTGATTAAAATTATTAATACATACATACATACGTATAGTGTCTTTTAGCTTTTCCCTGATGCTAAATTCCAGATCATGTCTTATCCCAAAGTATTTAAATTTTAATAGTTTAATTTTATAATGAATACATTTTGTTACTATCTTATAATGCTATAATTCTACATATAAAAAGTTAATATACCAGTATTTTGTAGTCTGTATAGATGTAAAATAATTTTAATAACTTGAGTTATAATATTTTACTATTATAAATAGGTGCTTATTATGTTAAAGTATTTAAATCTTAAGTATCTGACAGCTTAAATTAGTAATTAATGTATTTTATAAGTTAATAATGTTGATTTATAGCATAATTAACTGCTAAAATATTTTAAAAACCTGGTATTAATCTTAAGCTTAAACACCAAGTTTAAACTCTGTATTTAGGTTTACTAATAATTAAATTGAATTTATACTGCAGTAATTTAATCTTAATTTTAGTGCAAAATATTATAATTAAATTTTTAGAGTTATTTATTCACTAAAAGTTATAATAAAGCTAATAGCAATAAAACATAGCATTTAAAATAGTAGTTAAATGAATGGATAAATATAATATTTAATTTTAATATTTATTTATTAAAATATTTATTAAATAATAAATTTTAAAATAAATTAAAAATATATTCTGAGCAACTTTTATAGCTTAATATTATTGGTAAATTAAATGTATAAAATATTATGGGTAATATTTATTTTATTTAAACAATGTAAATTTCATTATGTAATATTTTATTTTAATGTTTAAATTTGTAAATAATTATTATAACAAGACATATTTAATTTTATTGTCTAGACAGGAATTAATTTATTTTAAAAGCTAAATATTAATTACATTTTTTGTTAGCAATTTTTCTTGGTTTCAGTAGATCATGGATTCAAAACAATAAAGGGAAAGGGGCATAGATTTAAATGTAATAATCAGTACTTTAAACTGGTCACATGACTCAAACTATAAATAGGAGAAATTAACAGCTTCACGCACAGTCTAATTTTAAATCTTGTAATCCATTTTATTAATTGTATTTGGGTTTTTAAAACTTCAGTTTTAATTAACAGGAGTAATTTTATTTAAACTTTTATTTTTTTAATTTTAAAGTAATGTATAACTAAAAGTTAAATTATCTAGTTACAATGTCTGAATGTGACTCCAAGGACAAGGAATCTCTATTGCAGCCAGCTTTATTGGTAAAATAAATAGTTAATTATCACAATGTTTAAAATTTTAATATTTAAAATTTGTGCAATTGGAAAGTTTAAGAGACAATTTTATTGTTACCATGATTCATACAGCCTTATTAATATTAGAAAATATTTTAAAGTCTGCATTTCCTGTAATGTATTTTAAATTATCAATAACAATAATGTTTTTTAAAGTATTGCATAATTTTATTATATTTTTCTAAAAATACTCATTTCAGATATATTATTTGGAGTTAATTTACCTTGTGTAAAGAACTCTGAATTTCATATAATAAAGACATATTTTATTATTCTGATTATATTTCAAGTCATATATATAATTATTTTCATGTCTACAAGAAGAAAAAATATTTATCTTAATAATAATGAATTACTTAAATGGATAATTATTTATGCTGTTATTTTAATGAAACATTATTTACTATTTTATAACAGCATAAAAGAAGTTTCATTTATTATGTCTACTTGCACCCAAAAGAATGAAATCAATTTCTTGGATCCAGGGAAGTGAAACAATTGATATATTATAAATAAATGTTTAGCAAACATTGTGAAATATTGGAATTTCATTACTTATGGTATACATGAAAATAAAAAATAATTTTGAAAATAATATTATATTTGAATTAAATTTAAAAAAATTTTCCTGAATTAAATTATGAAAACCTATGTTCTCTCTCTCTCTCTCTCTCTCTCTCTCTCTCTCTCTCTCTCTCTCTCTCTCTCTCTTGTGTTGTTACGAAAACCACCACTATACTTTTAAAATGTGATATTAAAAAAAAGATATTTCTCCTACAGAATACTCTTCAATATTGGTAATTAATACAATGTTATTAAAGTTTTAAATGTTGGATAGCTAATTTTAAATATGACAACATTTTATTGCAACTTAATAAATATTTATTATTATTTAAATCCATGGCAACTTACTCAATGAATGATCATATCTTATAGTTTGCTAACATAATTTATTTTGAATCTTATTTAAAGATAATCATGAAGCACTTTGTATTATAATTATATTGTATTTGTGTGTTGGATATCTTTGTTGTCCACAAAACTTTATTGCCTAATAGACTGTCCCTGTTTTTGTTAATGGTTTAATGATGGAAGAACAAAAGAAACAGAAGGAATTTATTTTATTTTAAATGATAAAAAGGTTAATGTTTTATTTATGTTTCTGATTTTGCATACAATGTTTTTATTTCAGATGCATATTATTTACCTGTTTTATATGCTATTTTTAAGAATAATTTTTTATTAAAGTTCTAAAAACATCAGTGTATGATATTTGCATATTTTAAAATAGTATATGTTATTTTATATGAATTATATATTTATAAAAGATATATTATGCTGAATGCAATATAAGTAGATGTATGTTTCTATTATTTTATTTTTATTGCTTGTTTATTGCCTAATTTTAACTAAGCTATGTTTAGCATTAATTATTATTTGTCATCTTTTATATTTGTTAGTTATGGTATTTTTTTCTTAGAGATGTAGCTTGATCTCTTTCTTTATTTAGGAATGCTTACTTTGTCAGTATTGTTAGAGATTTAGCTTAGACTCTATATTTTGTATGAATTTTATTACTCTTATTGTATTCAAAGCACATGATGTTCTATTAGGGTAACTCTATTTAGTATTTTGTCCCTGATGTGCATTCTTATCAATTCATGACTAGTGACAAAGTCCTACATTATTTTATCATTGCCCTCAAAGGTATGTGCACTTATATATGAGCTATGCCATATGTTTATTTTGCCTTTTCTCAATTATCTCAATATGAATCTAGTTTGTTGTTGGTAATGTAATTTTTAGAACATGCGTAATATTATATTGTGGCTTTATTCTGGCAGATAATTTGTTTTTATCAAGGTATTGAGGAATTCCATTCTTACCTCTTGTAGCATTCTTGGTTTATTTAGATATAAATTTATATTATTAATGTGTAAGTCCTGTATTTAAAGCTTTGCTGAGTTAAATTCTATCTTAGACATAAATAGATAAAATACATTTCTCTTATCACTCCTTCATTTCCGGATTGGTAAACTTGTATTTTTAAGTGCTGTTAAATATTTATAAAAGGAACACTATTCATGAAAAGGATACTATCATTATGTGAATGTTTTAATATGTGGAAACTTTTGAGGATTTAAAGTAATAGAAAGTTTATTTTGACCTCCTAGAAATTTAGATTTAGTCAAATTTATTTATTTTTCATAAATTCATTTGTAATTTTAACATTCTGATATATTTTTGAAAGAAAGTAATATTAGTGAAAGCCCTTGCTTTGTGGACTTAAAGGATATGTTATATTTGTGACTTCTTATTTGTTTTTTCTATGAAATAAATATTTGTCTTTATTATTAAAAAATTTCTTATAGTCATTTTTCCACATCATTCACTCATTAACCAGAAATATAAATAATGATAAAAATATTATAAATTATCTTAAGAATTTGTTGTAAGAGTATATAAACATTAAAATTAATATGAGTCACTTTCTGTAATTATATTTAAGTGTTAGAATTACACTTAAGAAATTTATATTTTGCTTAATAAAAATTATAATTGCACATTATTATTCAAGATCACTTCAATCAATTTGATTTGCTTATTGAAAGATCACTGTTCTTATTTATTTTAAAATTATTTGCTATAAATACTAAATCACATTTTTTATTCCATAAAAAAATTAGATTATAAAAGAACTTAGTTCAAATTTAAAAGATATTTAAGTAAATTTATTTTATAGTTACTCATCCTTAATATCTGAATATCATCCTAAGAGTTTATTTATCTTATTCTAAATTAAGAGATCATATTGTGTTTTATTTTAAATGATGATGATGATAATTATTATTATTATTATTATTATTATTATTATTATTATTATTATTATTATTATTATGAGGAGGGATAAGTGTATGTCTTACTTATTACGATTTCATTTTATGTCAAATAGATCTTAAGAATTAGAGATAATTTACTTTATGATTAAAATCAATTATATTACCCTGAGATACCTTGATTTATTTAATGAATCATCTTATTTAAAAATTATTTGGCTAAAGAAGATGCTATTTTCAAAGATAATAATTTTTGGTGACAAAGATTTAAGAGAACACTTTGAAATTTTATAAAATTAAATATAATATTTCATCTGATCATAGTAATGAAACACTTAAGATATGGACAAAAAAGATGGTAGTAGTAGTAGATGTTTGTAAAAGAAGAATTTTAAAGGTAACGTCAATGGCATATGCTTGTAATACTAAGAGTCTTTTATTTGTACTAAAGCAAGTTGAGAGTTCTTCTTAAGTTGTTTAAATATTGCTTTGTATTTTAATGATGTAATTGCTGACCCCTGCATCTCTTTTTAGTGTGGCATATAATATTTTTTCTAACTTGATGGCTTATGAGATTATTTAATTTACATGTTATCATTGTTTATCATTTCTTCATTATTATTGATTCAATAATTATTAGCATCATGTTTTTTCTCTTTGTTACAATTTGGCTTGCCCAATATATTGACCTTTAATAGGCTGAAAGTACTAATTGATTGTTCTGGATAAGCACTGGGGCTAATTTATCAATTTGTTTTCTCATTCACAACTGTTTCTATCAATTTAAATTATATACATATTGTAACACTTGCAAGATATATGTTATAAAACCTACATATATCTGCATTACATGTTTTATAATTCAAAATATATGATCAAATTTATAAAGAAAAAAATAGTTGAAGAAATAATTAAGTAGATTTTGTTTTCAAAAATGCAATTTTGTATAATAAAAAGATTGCATTATATTGTTTTTCTTTTAAAATAGAATAAAGTTTTAGTATTTATAATGGGTGGGGAAAAATGTAAAATATAAAAGGATTTAAAATTGACTCTCTCCTATTTAAAAAAATTAAAAGAGTAAAATGTATAAAAATAAGTAAATATAAAAAAATCAGAATAAAAATTAGTTTATAAAAAAAAAAACTTTTGAAAATGAAATTAATTTAAAAGATTACTGGCTGATAAAAAAAGATAAAACTAACAATTGAATTAATTAAAATTCTATGTAAACTATCTATTTGGTAAATGCAAAGATATAGTAGATTAATTTAGAAAAGAAGATTAGATTAAAACAAATGTAAAAATCAATTAAATAAAAAGAAATGTAAAAATTAATTTAAAAAAACATATTCAAGTTACAATCAAAATTAAAAATAATGATAAAAAATTAAAACAATGGGAGAGAAAAAGTATATAAGGTCACAACCATCTATTGTTTTTATTCCACTCTTGAGTCTGTTAGATCATTGCAGTCTTCATGCTGCTATTGATGCACTACATTATTCATTGCCCCAGAGATTCAGAAATCTAATGACAAAATAAAACCATTCGTTACTGCTTTAGAAAATATTGTTGCAGAAGCTACTGAACTAGCAACATGTGTTGCTTCACCATCTTAGTAGTGTTTGACTGGACTTCAGGTCCCAAAGGCCTCCACTAAAAATCAATTGTCCACATCTGAAACTAAAACCTATAACCAATGCCTAAATGGTAAAATAAACACTTTCACATACTCTCTCCCATTGTCAAGCCAAAACAAGACCTAAATTATTGATGGAGATCAAAAAAGTAAGCAGTTTGAAATTAATACTAATGCAAACCAAAATCAAAGGAACTGTGTCATCTCAATCTCATGAAAGCCTAGTTAAATATATTTTCCATAATAATGGTCTATAGACACTTGATAATTTTTAGAATAAAATGAACTCTAATAAAGGACTATATAAAAATTAGCTTGATTAATTATTTATACTTATGTAAAATATTAGATTGTTATATTATTGAAATAGGGCTGAGTTTGATCCCTGTTTTAAAAAGTAAACTCCTATATATGCATCAATATAGCCCAATTAATTAAGTGAATTTATTTATTTATTTTTCATATATAAATTTATAACTAGATAAGGATTTAAGAAGTTGAAAATAAACAGGAATCAGGGGGTATGGGTGTGTGCTCTTTGTTTTATGGAAACACATGTATATTGTGCTGTATGGAATAAAAATATTAATATTATTAAAAGAAAAATACAGATAGAAATATTTTTTTAATTCCAAGATTGAAGTAACAAAGTTTTATTCAGAGAAATTAAATGAAAAAAAGATATCAAAAAGCACTTGATCTATATCTGAAGAATTTAAAGTACAGAGATTTGTTTTAGATTCAAAAGAATTTTGATCAAAATAAAAGAAAAGTAAAAATATTTTTGAGGTGCTAAAAACTTTTTGCTTTTATTTTTAAAAAAATCTGAATTTGAGTGGCAGAACTTTCTAGAAAAGAGGAAGGGGACTATAAAAAGAAAATTAAAAAGAGTATGATTATTCTTGTTCTAACTTGCTGTTGGAAATTCAGTTGATGTGTTTAAAATAAAGAAAAATAATATTTTATTCACTTCGTCCATAGTGCTGAAAAGATCTTCATCAATTATGAGCAGGTTGAAGTAGAAGCATTAGCATGCTAGGCTTTACAATCCCATCTCTGAAGATATTGAAGTTGCTACAGGATGAGTGAATATTATTAATGGAAACAAGTCACTAAGATGCCAAGATCAAGCTCCAACAATATTAGCAGAAAGAAAATCAATAAAGCAGATTGGACCACTGGAATCACCTACTTCTATGGCCATTACATCGAATGCAATACATATTAAAAAGAAATATTTCACCTCTAGTTTTCCCTGGGGAAGAAAGAAAATCAGGTAATGTGCACATTTACCACCTATATTCATTTAGTGTTGCAAATGTTCATATGCCTTGAACTACTCATAAACTTTTATGCATAAACATTTTTTAATTAAATCATATGAACTTAAAGTGATTCTTTTGGTATCCGGATAAACCTGATATATATATATATATATATATATATATATATATATATTTCCTATTGCCTTATACATGTTTTATGCAATGTGTATGTATACATGCATTTCTTTAACTTTTGAGCACAAAATAATTGGCTCATATAAATATGATAGAAATACAACTATAATATTAAAATAAAAATGAAATTTTCATATCTTTGTGTGTTTCTCTGTTTTGAGTTTGCAAGATTATTAAAGTTATAAATTAGTGTAATAACTATTTGATTTAAGAAGGTGTGTCTTGTGCAGTGTAACCCCCATATATTTCCCATGATTAAATAATCACTCACCCTGAGTGAGCTAGTCAAGAGCTACTGTCTTATAGTTTCCATATTGGTATTTCAGCTCCCCCAGTATAATTTTTATAGTAATATAAGATTGGTGCTTAAGGTCATAAAATGATGCTTATAAATATACTGAGTGAGAAATAGTAAATCTTTAAATGTTTTATTTTATTTTTTTTGTTGAATTCTTACAATATAAAAAGAAGATTATGTTCTACTAACAGTAAACCATAAATGCAGGATTATTCATTTTGATTGTACTGAAATATTATTGATTCCCATAAAAGTATATTGTATGGAAATAAAATCTATATACATGTAGCATTATACATATACACAATTATATAGATGGAAAATGGCAATCCCATTACATTATATTATATATGTGTGCTTGAATAAATATTAATGTTTGCTTAAGTATTATTTGGTCTATTCTCTCTTCTGTTAACTTAATGTGCTGGACCCCCTGTTTAAGAGTATGAACTAGCTTGGGATATTTCAAGTGCTGCATTGGGTGCTTGTTATCCAGAGCATTCTGGCTATATAGCATATGGTTGGTCAGTGCCTGGCTTTGATTCTCAAACCAAATAAAATGCTTTGGATGACAGGTTTTTGTTCCAGCAGTTGAGGTGGTCTGTGGTCAGGAAATGTGGTCATGTTATGATTTGTATAGCCCAATCTGGCCTGGAGTATTTTTGATGGTCATGCTATCAATGGTATTCTTCCCTCTGCTTAAAGGGCTGGTCCGTTCCCATAATATAAATGAAATAAAATGATAATTACCCACAAATTTATGTATTAAGTGGTTAAGGGCTTGATAATAAGCTTAGTTAAAGTCTAGAGATATTAATGAGAGATATTACAGTTTAAATATTAAAACTTATTAAGGCCAAAACATATTAAAAGTTTATGTTTGAAAGTATTTAAACCTAGTAAATGTTTAAAAGTATCTAAATGCAGCAAGAGCTATTATTATTCAGATGCCCCCAGTTCAATATATACATTCATACATACATTCATACATATAAATTTTGTTTAAATAAAGAATTTTGATTAACATTTTACTTATAATTATGTGTTCCATTATTTTTATCATCTAGTTTAATTGTGAATAACACTCAAAATATTGTGTCATATAATAACTTGTGTGTTATTACTGTTAATAGTTGAGTGTATTTGGAAAAATATAAATAAAGTTGGAATTTTTCTAAAAACATTTAACAGTAAAATAGTTGATGGAAATAGTCCTATATATATATATATATATATATATATATATATATATATATATATATATATATATATATATATATATATATATATATATATATATTCAAAATTATGTCAAATTCACAACCCAACCAGACTAACCAAGAAAATAAACTCTAAAACACTATCAATGGTTTCATCGGCTATAAGCAGACTTATCAAATGTAAACATTATTCACTATTCCACTTACATTCCATACATCCTTAATATTAAAATAACTTTTAAACTGCTTAATTGCTTCAGAATCATAAATTGTTAATAATAAAGATTTTTTAATTCTTTTTATTTCATTTCTCTCAAAGAAGATAACCTTAGCTTCATCAAAATTAATAGTGAGGCCTGTATCTTTTCATGGATATACAAAACAAAACTAAGATATTTATTTCTAACCCTACTTTTATGTACCTTTATTTTTTCATTTAAGCTCAAGCTACTCTGACCTATATATACCTTCTTACAAAAACAAGGGATTATATACACTACTCCAGGAATAATCTATCAAAAATTTCCTTTGTATTATTTAATAAATTATTCAAAGTAATACCCCTTTTCAAGCACTTTTCTTATTTTCAATCAAATTACTATTTTTTACATACAATTTATAAGAAGACAATTTAAATGGCAAAGAAATAAAATCATATTTTTCTTTATCCTTTACATCATTACAAACATTATTACTATTAAAAAAAGTACTTTTAACAAATTTATCAGTGTAGTCAAAACACAAATAATCTTTATAAAATTGATTTTTTTGAAATAGAGATATCCCACTAGAATTATTTAATCTCTTATTTCTATAACAGTAATTTCTTAAAGCAGATACCTTATAAGATACAAATTGATAGCCATCAATAGCATTATTAATATCATATTAATATCATTATGATAAAAGTAAAGAGTTAAAATCTATTATTAAACCTGATAGCTATCAATCTGTATCTCATAAAGTAGCTGTTTTAAGAAATTATTGTTATAAAAATAAAAGATTAAATAATTTTAGTGTGATAGCTTTGTTTCAGAAAAATCAGTTTTATAGATTATTTGAGTGTTGGCTACTCTGATAAATTTGTTAAAAGTATTTTATTTAATAGTAATATTTGTAATAATGTAAAAAATAAAGAAAAATATGATTTTATTTCTTTGCCACTTAAATCATCTTCTTATAAAATTGTATGTAAAAATAGTAATTTGTTTGAAAATAAGAAAATTGCATAATTTATTAAATAATACAAAGAAAATTTTTGATAGAAAGACTATTCTCTGAGTACTGTATATTATCTCTTGTTTTTGTAAGAAGATATTTATAGGTCAGAGTAGTTTGAGCTTAAATGAAAAAATAAAGGTAGATAAAAGTTGGATTAGAAATAAATATCTTAGTTCTGCTTTGTATATCCATGTAAAATATACAATTCACACTATTAATTTTGCTGAAGCTAAGATTGTCTTCTTTAAGAGAAAAGAAATAAAAAGAATAAAAAAATATTTATTATTAGAACATTTATGATTCTGAAGCAAATAACTTATTTAATAATTCTTTTAATATTAAGGGTGTATGGGGAATAAGTGGAATTGTGGGTAATGTTTAGTTTAAATATGTTATTTTGTAGTTCTTTACACTTGAGAACTCTGCTTGTAGCAATGAAACCATTGGTAATGTTTTAAAGTTTATTTTCTTGGCTAGTCTTGTTGAGTTGTGAAGTTGGGATAATTTTGATAAGATTACCTGTAATATGCACTTACAAATCATTACACTAGATTAATTATCTCATTAGCTTATTTATTATGATTGTTTCATGACTTACATTATTGATTTCAGTTGGCAATTGAGCCAACTAATTCTAGAACAATATCCATTCTACACATAAATGCAGTTCCAGGACTATTCAGATTTTAAAACATAAAATAATAATGACTAATTAAACTTTTGAAAATATTTAAAATTTACAGTAAAATAGACTAAAACAGAATTAAAAGCTACTGCAAATTATTTTAAGCAATTTCATTAGTCTGATTGTTATGCACTGTTTGAGTTGTTAATTTCTGTACTAACAGTATGAATATTTGTATTATATATATATATATATTGAAGCAGTCGGATCTGAGTTCGATCCTAGCTTCATGTTATTTACCCTAAAACTAACCTTAAATTTCCGATGCAATGGGGCTTTATACGTTCAATCCACGCTAATTTCCATAATGAATAACTTGTTTCAAATACGTAGTAAAATTAATTAGTTTAGTTTAAATTGGATCAATTCTCTAAATAAATTCATGATAAAATGTTCATGAATTTACATATATTAAATTGCCTGGATTGTGCGTATATATGTTTGTAAATATTAAATATATATAATTGTTCGAAAGTTTCATTGCGTCGGGAATACTTGTTTTTTTTACTTTTAAATAATTTGTAAAGTTTTGCGATTAAAAGCTACATTCCTTCCAAAGGTTTTCGAATTCTCAAAAACAACAGTAAAGTTTTATTAATAAAAAAAAAGATAAGAATTCAATTTTTAATTAAAATCAGTTCAGACTTTAAGAATTCATTTTCTAATTAGGAAAGGAATTCAAAAATTAGTTTGAAAGCCTTATCGAAGGAATGTTTCTGAAAACAACTAATTATAAAAAAAACGAGATTGATAATAAAAGGAGTGCTAGCCGGAGGCATGAGTGAACAGTAGATATATAGCCCTGAAAAGTAAAGAAACAACTAGTTTTGGTTGTAGAGTAGTGCAGTGAACTCTGTGTGTATAAAAATTGTATTTCATCATGATAGAGGGCTAGAACATCAGGGATCTGGCTACGGTTCCTAAAGTCCCGAGGAATCTTCACTGGAGCTGCTGAACCATTTTCCGGATCGATCATTCTGCTAAAATAATGAAAGCTACTAAAATACTACTCCAGTAGTTAACCAATGATGCCTACATTTCAACAACTTGGAGGAGTAACTTAAGGACAAGCACGGAATGGTAATATGAACGTTAAACTTTCTGGCCAGTTCGAACTTTATTTTATACTCCTTCTTTTTAAGAGCTCTTTTATTCTTTAATGTAAATCTTTGTAACACCTTTTAGTTATAAAATGCTACTGTAAATCTATAGCGTAATTCTTTAGATCTCTAGTCTTTAAACTTTTTCTTTTCTTATCTGGCGGTTCGTTTAATATATATATGTTAGTGTGCTTTATTAATGTCGTATTTAAAAATTATATGCCAATAATCTTTCGACTCGATGAGCCCTTTGATTCCATTTGCCTCACGCAAATAATATAACATTAATTTCAAATAGTAATTCTCGCCCATTAGAGCTAAATTTATAAGTTCTATTAGTCATCGAGTCAAAGGAAAATATTACATGTTTACTATTTTTTTCTTACCTTTAGCTATTAATAAATTATTAGCTCAATGTTTCACCTATGTCCCCAGCTCCTATCTACGTTATAAGTATATATATATATATGTATTAAAATAATGTTAAATGATTTTCTTGTTCCACTAATATTTATTTATGCAAATATAATCTTAAAGGTCTTTATTGCAAAAAGAGTCGATAAAGGGTTAAATGTAATTTAATTCCGCTTTTGTTATTTTATATCAATATTCAGGAAGGGCACGATATTAGGACATAATTAATATAGTTTATAAATGTTTTAAAATAGTTCGATAAAAGTTCGTTTGACTTTAATTAATTGGTCAAGTCATCACGTAGAGCATTTTACATGGGTTTGATTTTTCAACGATGACTATCAAGTCATCATCATCAAATGTTGCTGACGTAGGGCCATCTTCCGCTCCGTTAGGCTGGTCGGTGATCATATTCTCTTATTTAAATTTCTCGAGGAAGAAAGTACTTCCTTTCCGATTCATTAGTCAAAGGGCGTAAGACTTGCCAAATGCAAGCCGCCATAGGACTTCGATCATCGACTAGCGATCATCTTTCAATTTTACTATCTGCCTTTATATTTCTCGTTGGGGGCATAGACATAGAATCTCATGTTGTGTAATACTTGTTGGCATATGATAAGGACCGCCACTCTTATTATATTTATAAATTCTTCTAAAGACTAGAGGTAACTAATGCAATCTATATTTTATTGAACAAAACAAATTATTATTATTATTAAATATTTCTAACATACTTGGTTTCTTAGTTCATCATTCTTTTTATAATTATTTAAATGTTCATACCCGCTATCTGTGTTGGCAACCCGAACATACATATGATTTGATTTAAAAAGTATTCAAAGTAATTAATTATTAGATATTCGTGTCAGTGCAAGGGTCTCTAGTCCTCACCAACCGTTGAACTAGTTCTTGGCGCATAGCACTGTGCCGTCGATTTCTGCTATCTGAGCTGTTAAGTTGGGTTTGAATTCAGTTTTGGTTCAGCTGAGTTTGAATCTGATTTGACTTGCGGTGGTGGTGGGTTTTGACCGGTACAATATATATATATATATATATAATTCTGTGGTCAAATAAAAACATAAGTATCCATATATTATACTAATAACATTGTTTTCAAATCTTTGTTAACTAAGCTTCTTTTACATAAATCACAATTTCCGAGCAAACTAAAACATTCTGAAAAAAATGATACATGAGTATTAACTAAGCTATGACATAGTACATTTCAGTTGCAATGCCATTGCTTTGGTTCATCATCGATCATATCTACCAGTGGGTTGTGTAGTACGTCATATCTCAGTTAATACTCAAATACCTAATTAACTAACTGTCGGAAGCAGGATGATTTCTTATTAAATGTAATCGATTTGGGTTTAGCTATTATTATATATTTTCTTTGATTATTAAAATATTGTTAAAAGTCGTACTGATTTTTGATATTTACATTTTCATAATTATTTTTACCATAGCTATTATTTCTTTGGTTTGTCGATTACTTAAATATCGTTTACCATAATTTTTTTCATTTTCTCGTACTAAATTATTACTTAGTATTGCATTTTTCTTGCTTTCAGGGCCAAATAATTATTCAAATATCATTAACAATTGTAATGATTTTTGATTCTTTATATTTTCATAATTTTTTTACCATAGTCAATTATTAGTTATTGTTCCATTTCTTTGTTTCAGGGTTTGGCCAACATGGCAGATGTTGACATCTCCTTCTTGTTTGCTATTAACTAAGCTATGACATAGTACCCCAAAGGTATACTATTCTAATCTTGTGATCTTCAAGGTGACTTCTCCACATGATTTGCGGGCAAACTTTATCGATTAAGTTTGTTCGCAAATCACTAGGAGACGTTATCTTAAAGATCATAAGATTAGAATAGTATGCCTTCAGCGTACTATGTCATAGCTTAGTTAATACTCAAGTACTGGTAATTAATATTGCACTATGATTCTGGCGAATTGAATTCGCTGAAAGCTATTAAGTAAGAATATATCTATAGGGTGTACCTTTTCATAGTGGCTCGAGTCAGCTCAAGTTTTTTCGGAGTATTAATCAGTTATTGGTAAATAAAAAAATAACTAGTTATTATTAGAAAGTGAATAAAAAAGTGGGGATTGGAAGCCATAAAAAAATGCTCAAATATTAATTGCCTTTTCTTTAGTATTCTTAAGAAGAACTAAAAAAAATGTTCATCTTGTAGTGAAGTATTTAAGTTTGATTTATACCCCTTTTTGTTTTACATACCCTATATATAATTTTTGTATGATCTAAAATCACTTTAAAAAACAATTTTTAATTACTATCATCATCATTACAATCAACATTATTATATTTTTATAATAGATGCGGGAAATTGGCAATCATGAAAATCTTAATCGTTTTGTTGGTTTTTGTTTCTCATCTAATGCTACTTACCTGCTTACTGAATACTGTTCTAAAAGCAACTTACAGGTAATTTTTTATACTGTTAGTAATAAAAAATACAATAATTATATGTACAAGTCTATTTCAATAAATAGATGGATAATATGTAATTAAATAAATAGATGGAAGAATAGATAGGAGATTGAGTGAGTGAATAGATCTAATTAGAAAAGTTGGTAGAAAGTATGATAATTAGGTAAATAGATATGGTGGTATAAAATATAAATAAATCAATGGATAGATGAATTGACAAATGATTAGATTTATAGATGGATATGTAAATAATATCTAAAAAGCACAATAGATAGATAGACAATAGATAGGTAGGTATTAGATAGATAGATAGATAGATAGATAGATAGATAGATAGATAGATAGATAGATAGATAGATAGATAGATAGATAGATAGATAGATAGATAGATAGATAGATAGATAGATAGATAGATAGATAGATAGATAGATAGATAGATAGATAGATAGATAGATAGATAGATAGATAGATAGATAGATAGATAGATAGATAGATAGATAGATAGATAGATAGATAGATAGATAGATAGATAGATAGATAGATAGATAGATAGATAGATAGATAGATAGATAGATAGATAGATAGATAGATAGATAGATAGATAGATAGATAGATAGATAGATAGATAGATAGATAGATAGATAGATAGATAGATAGATAGATAGATAGATAGATAGATAGATAGATAGATAGATAGATAGATAGATAGATAGATAGATAGATAGATAGATAGACAGACAGACAGACAGACAGACAGACAGACAGACAGACAGACAGACAGACAGACAGACAGACAGACAGACAGACAGACAGACAGACAGACAGACAGACAGACAGACAGACAGACAGACAGACAGACAGACAGACAGACAGACAGACAGACAGACAGACAGACAGACAGACAGACAGACAGACAGACAGACAGACAGACAGACAGACAGACAGACAGACAGACAGACAGACAGACAGACAGACAGACAGACAGACAGACAGACAGACAGACAGACAGACAGACAGACAGACAGACAGACAGACAGACAGACAGACAGACAGACAGACAGACAGACAGACAGACAGACAGACAGACAGACAGACAGACAGACAGACAGACAGACAGACAGACAGACAGACAGACAGACAGACAGACAGACAGACAGACAGACAGACAGACAGACAGACAGACAGACAGACAGACAGACAGACAGACAGACAGACAGACAGACAGACAGACAGACAGACAGACAGACAGACAGACAGACAGACAGACAGACAGACAGACAGACAGACAGACAGACAGACAGACAGACAGACAGACAGACAGACAGACAGACAGACAGACAGACAGACAGACAGACAGACAGACAGACAGACAGACAGACAGACAGACAGACAGACAGACAGACAGACAGACAGACAGACAGACAGACAGACAGACAGACAGACAGACAGACAGACAGACAGACAGACAGACAGACAGACAGACAGACAGACAGACAGACAGACAGACAGACAGACAGACAGACAGACAGACAGACAGACAGACAGACAGACAGACAGACAGACAGACAGACAGACAGACAGACAGACAGACAGACAGACAGACAGACAGACAGACAGACTATCAATTAGATAAATGTAGTAATAAACAGGTGGATAGAAAAGTAGCATAAATAGACACTATATATTTTTATATGATGGTGAAATAACCAACACTCTCAAGTATATATGAATATATACTTACAAAAAAAAAAATTGAGAATTTAAAAAAAAACATAATATTGATGTAATAATATGTATTCTAACAAAGTAATACAAAATTATTTCTTGGGAATCCCAAGTTAGAATCAGCAAAATTTCGTTTGCTATGTGTCCATTTCTATCTAATAAACGATTATTAGAAAATTAAAAAACAATGTGGAATGAATGCAAATATATAAATAAACTGCAAGTCATAACTTTTTCCTCACTTTGCTTCT
Source organism: Epiperipatus broadwayi (assembly GCA_028023455.1). Classification (NCBI taxonomy): domain Eukaryota; kingdom Metazoa; phylum Onychophora; class Udeonychophora; order Euonychophora; family Peripatidae; genus Epiperipatus; species Epiperipatus broadwayi. Next base: position 27,573 of record JAQFVV010006764.1, read on the forward strand.
CCTCCCCCTTCATACATATAAATAATCTAGCTAAACTTTCTCAATCTAAATTCATGTGGAGATGTATTAATGAACACATCATTAAAATTGTGCCTATAATATTTATTAATAATGATATATATAACAAATATGCTCATCTCTTTGCCTAAAATAACCATCTTTTCAATTAAATTATTTATTCATTATAAAGAGTGTTATCAACTTGAGTTCACATTTTTTAAGACATGACTATATATACTTAAATCTGTTGTTAAATGAATAATAAATTTTGGTTTTTTTCATATGAGTATATTACAAGCACAAAATTTACATAACAGTAGACATATGTTTTTCTTCGATCTATATCACGATCTTTCATTAATATCAATCCCATCAAAAAAATAATAAAATAATTTACTACCCTTCAGTTTAGAAAATGACACCAAAAATGACAGAGTTGTCAGATATAATTTATGGATTTTAAGATTCTGTACTACCATTTTACCATTGCAGATAATCATGGATCTTATTGGATTAAACTTCAACTAGAGAGAAATATTAAAATTAGTGACTATAGACTATCAAGACAACTTAAAAGATCGCTAAAATACAAATTGAATAAATGGAATCAATTTATTTACAAAAAATAAACAAAAACGAAAAATATAAATACTATCAATGACAAAAACTAGAAAAATAATTAATAATGCTTTTATGAAATCTTACAAATCTACACATCGTTTTCTGAAAGACTTGCTTAGAAATCTTGTTTTTATAACTAAGTTTTTATTGAAATGTCTATCAATTATTGAAGAAATTGAAAGAAAACATTAAGCTATGATGTAGATGCTCTCTTAACTTCTCTCATTTTTACATCATCCATACATGCATGCCCATGTTTCTATCTTATTTTGTGTTTCGATATGAGTTTGTTTTGTATTGTGAGCAGATCATTTACGGCCCCTAATTTATATAGTAGTATATAATTCAATATCTTTAAAAAGGCTATATAAATGTCAATTATTCTTGATAAATATCCATTTCAAAAAAACACCATGCTAACAACATTTTATAAACTCTTATCAAAATATATCATTGAGAAATAAATCTTTATTATCACGGTCTTTATATTTCTTTATGATCTTATTGAATTTAACATTTTATTACTTTTTATTGTTTTTAAAAAACTTAATTCTTTTTAAATAAGCATACAAAATTATAATCCACTATCAGTAATAATCAGAAACATAGAAGTATTAGTATTATTTTAAATGACTAGTCTTTTTATGAACATTTTGGTTATTAAAATCTAGCAATTTTGCACTTAATATTTTAAAAATATTTATATCTAAATCTGTTCAGTAATAATATTATTTTTAGAATAGCTATAAAATAAAATTTAAAGATTCATTCATTTATCAGGCATGTAACAAACAACATTTAATATTAAAAATTAAGAGAAATAAAACTTTAATATAAAATTATATTATGAATAATATATATTCACAATATATTGTACGACATTAAAAAAATTTCAATCAAGGTCATGAATACAAAAGTAAAGTAAACTTACAACTCTAAAAAAGTTAGACTATTATGTTTTTACTCTTTGAATGTTTGAGAACTTAATTAAATATTGTAATTATAATAAAGTTCTTTCTTCACTTTCTCTATAAAGATTATTTTAACTTCAGCAAAGATGAATGACATTGAAAACTATACTTTGAGATATTAGTAAACATTATTGATAGACTTTTAGTTTGGCAGAAAAGAATATTAATAATTAAAGCTCTAAGTTTAACAGCTAAATATAATAGGCTAAGATATTTAAATTTAAAAAAATATGGTTTGCTTTAATACTGGAATATTTTCTTAGGTATCACAAACAGAATAAGCAATTGCTTTGCCATGGTCTTGAAAAAAATCAGACTTATTTAGTTTTTATCCAGACCTTGTTTGAAGCACTGTATTATTTTTAACTTTATTTATATGATGTGTGGTTTATTGCCTTTCGTTGCACTTATTAGATACATACTGTTTATCTTTTTTTTTTTTATTTAACCGAATATATTCAATTTTCAGACTTACTGACTTTGAAAACTACTTATAATCTTCTTATTATTATCTTAGAAAATAAAATAATCCATTCCATAAAAATAAAATATACAATTTTACCAATAAAATTATAATGCTGCATATTGTTTTTTAAATAAATTAACACATTATTCATCATCATAAAGATATCACAAAAAATTAATACTATTTTTTCTCTCATCAAAATGTTACCAAATGTCTATCATTTCATATATATTTCTTTTTTAATTATCAACATCGGTATGTTGCATTCTAGTACACACACACACATACTTAGGCTATTTTTTGTAAAATATCAAATGAGGATTATTATTTATAAATTTTTGACAGAAAAATATATTTATTGTAATTTAATTTTGAACTAAAAGTGATTCTATAACATTTAAAAAATATTGCGTAAAGGTATTGTTTTTGATGCGATTGCTTAAACTATTTATAATTCACATACATATAGATATATATTTACATTCACAATCTAGTCTCTTATGCATTCTTCCAAATGTCAATAAAAAAGACTATATGATAGAAAGAGTTACGAAGACTTACCTCTAAAAAAGGAAGTGACATTTAGATGTGACATAACTGTACAGTAAAATAAAATAATATAAAAATAACTGTAGTGTTCTAGCATTTTCTCTTAAATTTTAGACAATCTACCCATCGTGTGGTAGTGCATAGGAGAAGCCATAAAACAAAAAATACCAAGTTATAAATAAAATGGAAAATTCGTCTCGTTAAAAACAAAGCCACATAATTTTAGTGATAAATATAATTTATTTTACATAACATAAAATTAACAAATATTTGATTATTACTAATTTCCATACAAAGAATGCACTTCTTAAATGTTTTAAGTTAATAAAATATTTGTTTTTGATTTTAAAAAATATATAATTAGTAAATATTTGACTATTTCTAATTTAGAAATGAATATTTTACTCTTCAAATGTTTTAAGGCAGCCATAAATTATTTATTTTCCATAAAAAAAACTATACATATTTTTACTAACTTTATTAAGCAGTCCCTTATAAAAAGTGATAAAAAAGTAATACCTATTTCAAATCCTAATCTCATTACAGTTGTAATATATTTAATAAAAGCATGAAAATAATTTACTTTATACCAATGAGGCAATACAGAGTAATCACTAAGCAATTAATTGATAATAAATATTTTGATTAAAAACAATAAAACAAATAAGTAATCTGCGTTGTGTATTAAATAAAAGCATAAAAATAATTTATGTTTTAGTAAACAAAGCAATATAAAAAATAATCCATAAAAACATAGATGATGGCAGTATGTTAAATAAAAGCAATCTATGAGAAATAAAATGCAAATGTAGTGCCAAACTGAAAAAAGAAAAAGCATTATTTTATATTCTGTATTGCAATTAAATTGACAAGAGTTGTATTAAAATCATAACTTTCTAATAAAAAATGCATTTTAAAAATTAAAGCATTTATGGTAAGAATGACATTATATATGGAAAGTAATTGTAATATCATTTTAAATGCCACAATTCTTCCTGAAAAATTAAAATCCTTAAGATAAACAATTCACCACTATTTTAAAAACATTTAAAAAATTATTATTTTTTCATTTTTAAATTAATAATAATCAAATGTTTATTAATTTTATTGTTTTTTTCTTCATATGTCATAGCATCGCCCGGGACATGAACCCACAACCATCTGCAACCAACTACTTGCTTGCATGGCGACTGCGATATCTCTCGGCTAACAACGCAAGTTATATTAGAAAAAATTACATTTAGAAGACATATTACATTTATTAAACTTGAATTGGAAGATTCCCAAAAAACTTACATTGTTGTTGCTGCCATCTGGAATAAGAAATTTCAATGGTCAGAATACTGAAAACCATTTAGTAATTAAGATATTAATTGAAATTATTGTTCCTAAATATCTGTAATAGTCAAATATCAAAAGAAGATAAGTTAGTCTCTTTTTTAGAATAAAACACACTTCTGGACTTGTGTAATTTATTTTTATTTGTTTGCTTTTTTGTAAAATTATAAGATATTTATTTCTTAATAAGTAAGCAATGTTTACATTGAAACAGTAAGGTCTGCTTTGCAGATCTTCGTTTCACCTTTTCTCACCTATTTCCTACCTCATACCTTAGTTTGAACCTCAATCTATCATAGTGTGTCTGCAATACGCTTATATACTGAAAATCCTGCCTAATTTTAAACCCGAGCACAATGCTCATATTATATATATAACTCATTCCCAAATAAAATAAAAGATTATAGATTATGTATGTTCACATAATTTTGATTTATTAAAAAGTAGGTTATATAAGTCGTAATTACGCACACACTATGATATGCATTTTAAAACATATCAAAATTATAAATTGTTAAAGTTATTTTGTTTGAGTCTATTTACAAATATATTACCATTGTAATATATTTTGATTTAAAATAAAATTCATTTAGTAAATATTTGTTTAGTAAATAGATTCAAATATTGCAATTTAAAAAGTAAAATCATTTTCTTTAATTTAATAAAAGTTATTCCAAATATTTCTGTTAAAATAAATGAGGGACAATAGTTTAATTATTTCATGTTGTAATTAGTTAATTAATGTTATATAAGTTTATCTAAAAACAGCAGATGTCCACTTAAGGTTTTCTTTAATTAATAAAAGTAATTTTTAATTAAATCTAGTTTGTAATTCGATTGTCGACAGGGAAAGTAACAAAAGAAATTAATTAATGTTGAATTCCTTTAGACATTCAGATGATTACAGCTGATAAGTCCGATATATTTTTGTAATGCTCCAGTGCAGTTCTATTGTTAAATTCTACTATAAAAAGGAGGTTTTTCTTTTGTTCTCCATTCTTCTAATGTTTCTAAGAGAAATCATTCTGAGGTCTAATGTGTCTAACCAAAATTATTGTAGTAATTTGTAAATCTTGATATGACAGAGTAGAGCATGAGAAGGCTATTTCTCTCCGAAATGGTCATATGCTGCCATAGACCATCAGAAGATATCACACAAGGAATCCCGGAACTGCTGCTGCTGCAAAAATATGAACATTCCAGATTTTGCTGCTGAATTATAAAACCTGCCGAACATCTACCTGCAAATGCATCTCCAGAGGTAACCTAAATTAACACAAGAGCTCTTGTGATAACTAACATGCTATAGCTATTTTAAAATTGTTTTTTCTGATATTTCACATAACTTCATTATGTATTTCTTTAACGTGTTTAAATATACTCAACATTTTGCTCTCTATCCTTGGGTTAATATTTTCTATTTATTAAGCTTTCTGTTATTTTATTATGATAATGTGTCAGAATCGTCTTTGACCGAGTGAATTATTCTTTTTGTTGAAACTAAGACACCACTATAAAGGCATATTTTAAATTTCTAAATAATTTCCAATTTTTATTATCTTGCAAATCACTCGTTCGAGGGCGATTCTTTTCTTTAATATATAATATAATCACATAGTTTAAAATCTACATGTTATTGATTTTAATCTACTATGAGAGTATGTGCGAGGTCAATGATTTAAATGTGTCCCCAAATGCATGATTGCGTATATAAATCTATACTTACTTTTCAAACCTGCAAGCATGCATTTTCTTATTTTAATTACCATGTTCTACTTTAATTACAAAGTTCATCATTGACGTCGAGAATGTGCGGACCCTTTTAAATGAATTTTTGGGAATTTGATTGGGCATTTCTCTTAATCCAAGTAAAACCCATTTAGATGTTTTATATATACTAGTCTCATATTGCTGATACACGAATTGGTTGTTGAGATCGCTTTGTTTTATTTTTCCAAGGATTCTTTACATGGCTAAGTCCATTCTCTTCGTTTGCGGTTTCCAGACAGAGTGTGTTCCCATGTGACACACCTGGGAATTAAACGCAATTGTCACCCAGTCGCTAAGTTTCGGCTGTTCATCAAAATACTTTCCTATGGGTTAGCGGCGAGACGCCCTCCGTAATCTTTCCGGATATTTGATATTGTTTTATTTTATATTTATTTTACAAAGCATCCGTGACTTAAACGTGTCACACCCTCCAACTTTAATAAATTCATTATCAGCAATACTGACCTCCCAATGTAACTATTATTATTATTATCGAATAAATGCTTTGATCACATTCCCACTTTGTTGCTTAGTAAGCTTTTGTCTGTGCTATTCTCGAAATCAATAAATATTTTAGAACACTTAATTTTCAAATATTTTCTTAAACTTGTATAATTACTCAAAGCACCTCGCACATGTTCCTATCTCGTCAAGCACATTATCGTAGTGCTATTAGCCCGAGGAATAGAATATATCATTTTGTTTTAAAGTCTTTTTGTCAGTTGTGGTAATATAATGCCAACAATTATTTAATATGCATCCCTGTCTCATATAAGCAGACAGTGGTGTTATATATATAATTTATATAAATAAACTTTGTGAAATTATTTAAAACTAAATTTGATATCTTATTTTATTGATTCCTATCACTGTCTCAGTCTATATATATATTTTCTGCATTTCTTTTGTAAATCCGTAGACGTTAATTAGCCACCCAAGCTTCTTTTAGTATAGAGTCTTTTGTTTCTCCCTGACCACCAGGCACCGGTCAAAGGTTATACTAGTAGTGGCATCAGATGTGTTATCACGTAGATGGCACTGTGAAATTTGGACTTTAGATTCAAACTTAGTATATCTAGAAGGCAATCCCTCCTAGAATGTTCAGTTTTATGTCTGGGGTTTGAATTCTGCAGTGTGTTAGCGAGATAGATGATTCTTACTGTTACAACATGTAGATTTCGTTTGAATATATTTGACTTTAAAAGAAAATTATCCTATTAAAATTATGTAATATCAAATAAAAAATTGTCAATAATTTTGATTTTTATTACTCTTTTAATTGAAAGTTGATTTTTAATATTTGTAAGAGGAATTTCATTAGATTCACATATAATTTCAATAAAATTTATTTTAAACATAAAAATTTTTTTAAGAATATTTTTTTATTAAATCCATTATTTAAACTGAAGACAATTGTGAAATGTTGATACTGTTTTTTATTGATATTTTATTATTCAAATTAATTTGATTATTTGTATATATTATTTTAACAAAATTGATCAATAGTGTAATGATTCAGTAATGAATAATTTTTTTATTAAACAAATACAATAAAATGTGGAAAAATAATAACAAAAAATGATAATAAATGTAATACAAAACAATGAGTTTAACAGAATAGATAACTTAGTTTAATTTAAAAAAATATGTATTTTATTTTTTACTTTTTTTAATCTTTTTTATTTTTTATTGATTAGTTCTTTTATGATTTTTTCTATGCATCCATTATTCACTTGGTAGATTGTTGAAAATTTGGATAAAACATGTGTTACAACAATAGCAAAAAACAATTGCCAAAATCTCATTTCACTCACATTTATATATATTTTCCACACCAACATCATTGTATCTCTGACTTAATGTCACAATATCAGCTTCATCATTAAAGTTTCATATACACACAATATATATATATATATATATCCATATATATTGTGTATATATATATATATATATATATATATATTGTAATGATATGGAGTATTAGGGGTAATATAGAGTTATGGGAAATCACCGTCATATTCATTTAATAATTCATAGACTATAAAATGAATACAGTGAATAAGAGCAGGGACTCATCATGAACAAAATAATAAGGTGCCTCTTTAGCATTAGTGAAGAATAATAAAACAAATACTAATCAGCAATCAACAGTAAGTCAACTTTGTGATTGGATTTGAAAGGAGTCCAATATAGACAGGCTTCTTGTCTAGCCACTGCCATATTCAGGGTTAGAATGTGACACAATTATCTACATGCATATATTTAACTGCTAATCCATCATTCATAATAAAGAAAAAATAAAAATATTATAACATGCTGATCATCATCAATGCTCTGGTCATATTGTACTATTAATGTACTGGCTAACTATCAACTTAATTGCTAATATATATATAAAATACATATTTTGCGGGTTCATCCGTGTTAAAAACTTTTAATATCAATAGACTGACGTTATATATATATATATATATATATATATACATACACATATAGTACCAATCACTTCTTCACTTTTTTAATCACTGAGGATACCACTAGGTCACTTACTACCTAGAAAATTTAATTTATGGTGATCAAGAGTTGATGATGATGATGAATGCTACCAGCTAAACCCAGGGAGAGAAAGAGCTCTTTAACCTTGTTCAGACAATTGAGAAAAGAATATGGAGACAAATTTCTGTTAAGGTAATTTTAAATAACTTCATAAGTTATTAAATTCAAACTAAAAATGAAATCCCAAGAAAACAAAAGTGTAAGGTTTGGCCAGATTTCTCTAGCTTATTTTTCAGAGAGTGTATATGAGTATTAAAACATTAAACATGCTGGCAGATATATAAATTTCTCACCTAAGGTTTAAAAAGAGAATTTATATCTTCTTGCCAGTAATTTATAAAAACAAAAGTTAGTTTTAATTTTACAATGGAACCTTTGAAGGAGATAAAGCATACAGTGCAACTACCCCATCATGCCACAAAAAAACCCAAAAGCATCTTTTTGCTATTTTTTTAAACCTTTAAACATTTAAAAAAGCCTTACAAACCCCAGCTGAATGTTTGCCCTGCATTCTGTCTAAAAAAATTTATTTTATAAACATAACTTTCTCCATTCTCATAATCATGTAAACAAATCTCTTTTTTTAAAGTCTGTCTGATTACTAGAAAGCTAAAGCCCTTAACTTTTGTCAGGTGGTTCTCTTTCTTTTTTAACTAGTTCTCTGATAAAGGTTATTTTCCCCCTCTTGTCTTTTCCTTGCTTATAATTTATTTTTCTTGTCCCTCTTGCATTCTATTTAATTTTCTACCTCATATGTCTGAAAACTCTTTTGCTGAGCAAAACACATTTCCTCAAAGTGTCTCACTTTATTATTCATAATATCAACACTAGAAAGTGAGAAGAATTCATATTCTACAGTCTTTTTGAATGTTTTAAATAAGTCTGCTCTGTAAATAGCTTCTATTTCTGCTTTAAAATCAGTTCCTTAATCTTTGTCCAAACCTTTTCTTTGTTTTAAATCCACATTCAAAATGAACAGTTACTTTAGTAAACTTATTTTTAGTCTCTTGATCTACATTTTCTAATTTTTCCTTCACACTATCTATCTGTATCCAATCTCTGCTTATTTCTAACTTTATTAACACCTTATCTGTTCTAACACTATTTGGTTTTAATTCATCTCTCACTTCTTTCACACATTCTTTTACTATCTAAACTTCCTGAAATTCTTTACTCAGATCTTTTTCTATGGTTTCTGTAGCTTTCTGATTCTTTGCAACTTTTTCCATTCCCTCTTGTTTTATCCCTTTCATTTCCTTTATCATTTCAGCTTTAAACTCCTCCAACATTGCTTTATTTTTTTCCTTTCATTGCCTGCTGACTTTGTTTTATTTCTTGTTGCATTTCTCTTGACTCAGCTTTTATCATATATAACATCATCTTGATCATCATCTGGTTCTCTGACATTATTTGGGGATTTTTGAAAGAAACAGGGCTTTCTTCCAACACTATTCCCCTATCAATCTCTTTGCTGATTTTTATTTTTGCAAACATGATTAAATCCATTATTTTTATATTTCTTAACTATTATTTTTAGTTTTACAACAACAAAAAAATATAACTTTTTAATATTTATTTATTTAATACTCTCTTAAATTCAAAATTAACCTGAAAGAAAATGCTATTAGACTGTTTATTTATTTCTCATTTGAAAAAGATAAATCTCCTGCTCCAAACTGTTCCAACAATACATACCAACTAGTATAAACTGATCCCTAATACTTAAATCTTGCCTCCCACATTTGGAATATTTCTCAATTGTCTGAAAAAAATTTCACCATGTTTTAAAATCGAATCCCTATGTTGGCAGCACTAAAATTTTAATATTTGTTGCATCGGTCACTTCTTCACTTCTTATGATCATCAAGAGCACCATTAGATCACTTACTACTAGAAAATTTAACTTATGGTAATCAAAAGTTGATGATGATGATGAATGCTGCAAGCTAGACCAAAAAGATCTTTAACATTGTTCAGACAATTGAGAAAAGAATATGGAGAGAAACATCAGCTAATATAATTTTAAATAACTTCATAATATATTTAATTTAAAATAAAAAAGAAATCCCAAGCAAACAAAAGTATAAGGTTTGGCTCATATTTCTCTGGCATATTTATCAGAGTATACATGAGTATTAAAATATTAAATACCCTGGCAGATACATATGTTTCTCACCTGAGATTTAAAAAGTGGATTTATAATATCTTCTTGTCTGTGATTTGTAAAAACTAATTCCAGCTTTCCTATTTAGAGATTGCAAAACAAAAGGGGTATTGTAGAAAGTACAATGAAACAGCACAGGCAAGCTTTCCTTGGTATGGAAAAGAAACATCAGAACCAAGAATGTCATATGTCTGCAGAACAGCCCATGATAACCACATTCAAGATTATCAAGGTTGACTCCAATAAAAAAAAGAAAGTAGAACAAAAAATATTACAATTTTGTATAATCTGAAATAGAAGAAAAAATCTCTAATTTAGGAAAAGCAAAACAATGTACTCAATAAACCACCAGCCAAAAGATTTACAGTCTGCAAGAAATACAAACAATGATTGACTAAACTAATTATAATGAAGGATACAGAACAGGTGAGTTAAATTAAAATTACAAATGTCTTCCAAACATTTATCAAGGGTTTGTAATATAAAAAGAGAGACAATAACTTTAAAATCTAAAGTTGCAATGCACTCTAAGACAAATAAAATTTAAAAATATATAGAATCTTAAAACTAAGATTCCAATACACACTATAATTTAAAAAATACATAAAATAATTTTAAAAAAGCTATTAAAGGAATATACAAAATTTATAATCAATACAGGATTATTTTAAAATTAAGCTGAGACTTTAACAGAGATTTAAACTCTGGTTAGAATATGAAAATCTTTTATCTTGAGGTCTAATGTAAAGTCCATCAGATTTCCTCCAGTGGAATGCATAAAGTTCTTTCTAATTTGAATCAATCACAAAGGCTTTTGATTTTTATCTTTTTGATAGGGAGTATGGAGGTAACCTTTGGATCAGTTCTTGTTTAGTCTTACTCTGAATCCTGTCTTTGGATTGATTTAGCACTGCATATTGTAGAAAAGATTTCTCATGGTATGCCATTTTAGCATTTGGCAGAGAGGATAGCTATTTAGCAACTAGAAGTCACTAATTTGATTTCAGCAGTATTTCTGATCAGCAGTTAATAGAAAGGTAATATTGGCAATGGCAATCTCCAAACATGGACAGCAATCTTTGAAATTTAAAGCAGCATGGCAATTAGAATAGATATAAGTGGCAGCATATTAAAAGCTGAAGCAATACTTATAACAAGCTCAATATAAAAATGAGAAGCTAAATAATGATTAGACCAAAATTCCAGGGCTATTTATGTCTACTCTTATCTTCCATGTCATCTTTAATTAGAAGTTTTTGCCCAGGACAAATATTTATCTTAGACTTATTCATAATTTTAAAAAATCTGACCAGGGCTCTTATCTTATTCAAAATTAATTTAAAAAAATAAATGTAAATTAAGTCTCAGCTTTTCTTTTTAAAGATAAATTCCAAAATTAAAATGCTTTTATTTTTTTTAAAAGATTAAAAAAAATTAAATTAGAATGTTCTTACAAATAGATAAAAAAATAAGTGTCAAAAGAATCATATATTAAACTAAAAAGTAAAATTACAGAATTTTAAAATAAGAGTATGTGTGCTATAACATATAAAACTTTCAAATAGTTTTTTTAAAAACTTTATAAAACAAAAGTTACTTTCAATTTTGCAATGGAAACTTTGAAGTGGATAAAACATCTGGTTCAATATATATATAATGTAGTGCATGCACTTTAAAGGTGATACCTTTGCATCATTCCTAGTTATCATTGGATACCCAACATCAACTTAACCCCTACATCTATAGAACCAATATCTATGCTCTAAGCTAGCTCAGAAATCAAGGTTCCTGGAACTATGATTGCAAACAAAATAAAATATCTACATATAATATTTTAAATCTATTTTAGTATTAAATAAATTCATGAAATAACTTAAAACAATGATATATAAAATTACCAATTAATAATTATAACAATAAAATCAAATTAAAGTTTTGTTAAAAATGCTGTAAATATAAATACATCACTCTAATATTGATTAAAAATAAAAAATATACTATAGCATTGTAATTTACAGATATTTCAATGTTTACATGAAACACCTATACAAGCCCTCATACATGCCTGTATAATAATATAAAATTAACATATGTGAATTGTCAATAAATTAATTTTAAAAAATCATTTCATTTTAATAAAACATACATAATGACTGATTTTAACATATATGGATATCCATGAATGTGTGCACCCACTGGCCTTTATATGTTAATGATGCCAATAATAAATTTATTAAATCCATATACTCATATTATTATATTCTCACAAAAACATAATTAACTCAATATAGAAAATAAAACAAATGCACACATATGTGTGCATATTATAATATCAAATAAAATAGGTGATAAAAATTTTAAATATTATCTTCTTACAAATCAAAGTTTTTAGTATATTACTTTTTAATTATAAGAAAAAAGTTTTAAAAGACTGCATTATCTTTAACAATTTGTTTTGAAAGTTGTTTTAATCTCATAATAGAATTCATGGGCCAGAAATATTCATGGCTGTAAGACACTCAGTTTTTATATTACCATAGTGAAATTACACTTATTTTAAAGCTTAAAAAAGTACCGTATGATGCTACCCTCTCTAGAATTATTTTACAAGCAAAAAATCAATAATATTCAAATTTAAGTTTTAACAATGAAAGAAGGCAGTCTTTCCTAGGGACTGATTGGTTGTTGCTCATATTGGACAAAGGAGAGTGCCTGTCAATAATTTTCACCACTCCAACTTCTTTGTTTTGATTTTGAAAATAAAAATGTAAGTTTTAGATAATTTTAAAAGTATTTTTGATATATTATAAATTATTTAGATAAAATATGCAAAAAATAAAATTATTTTAGAAAAATAGTTAAGATTTTAGTAAAAATTATTTATTTTTACAAAACATAAAATTGAGAAAGAAATCAATGATGTCCGCATTGCTTTCTAATTTGTTACAAACTTTCTTTTTAGTTTTTCCACTATCAAATATTTTTATAATTATAATTAGAAACTTATTTTTGCAAAACTTTTATTCACTTTTACAATCTGACAAATTATTAATATACTTTTTACAAATGAAACTAAAATAAATATAACATTAAAAAATGATTATATTTTTACTGCTGATTCTGTAATTGACCAATCCAAAGTTTAGAATTTTAACTCACTCATCCAACTGGAGTTTCTACATCAAAAAGGTTTAAAATCTGGCTTCTGTTTCTTTATTTTCAATATTTAAAAAAGATCTCCAAGTTTATTTTTGTACTTTCAGTGCATATATTTTAAATATGTATATAAGAAAATTTGTTTGCATTCATTTCTACTTTTAACTTTATATATATATATATATATGCACATACACTACTATGTTGTTGTATCCCATAAAACATTAATGTCTCAATATATATATATATATATATTTATAACAAGCTGACATTTATGTGTTTAAATTAAAATCTGATTTTATATCTTTAGTGACTTATTTTATTTGCAAAATATAAAGATAGATCTATTTCATTTTCAAGCTCAATCATTGTGCAGATAACGTAAATCACTAATGGAATAATAACTAATACAATACATATTCCCATTTTAATATTCAACAATATGATATCAAAAAATAAAATCACTTGCTTATTGATTCTCTTTATATATAAAGAAGTCAGTCAAAGAGTGTGAATCTTAATTACTCCAATTTTTTTATTGTTTTATATTGATTAAACAGATGGATTTTTACGTACCAAAGCAAAAAAAATATTTTTTTAAATTTTGTAATATATTTTAAGCAATCTATATGTAATAAAATAAATCATGTCATGAAAATATATTGTAATGGACCAGTTTCCGAATAGTAGATGGAAGTTGCATCTTACTACAGTTGGATCTAGGGTCTTCCTCGAGGATTCCATGAGTGATACAATAAGAACCTGATCAATGATTGCATCCATCTCCAATGGCTATCTCAAATAATTACACATTAAATCTGAACACAATTTAAACCTGTTCAACTACTCCCTACCACTCTTTCAGGTTCTATTATCCCACAGATTTCAAACTCAGGGAGAAATTGCAATTAACTCTCTTCAGGAGTGAATCTACATGTATAACAATATCCTCACTTTTATATAAGTGCAGTGAATTAATGACATTACCAACCAACCTTGCTAAGATATTATGATATAATAAAAAGAGTGTATACGTGTATGTATTTTAAATAATATGTAGTTATGCTAAATTAGAATGATTTTAATAAATCATGTAATTTAAACAATATATAAATGGTTATTCTAAAATAATTTCGTTTTGATAAATCAGAGACTTCTTAATGTTTCAAAATAGTTAAAATATTGAAATAACATACATCAGCAATATAATAAGTGTTAGTGGATGTCTACTTTGCTTTAATACATTAAAGTATCTTATGGAAAGTAATTTTTTTCTATACAATTATTCTAATGAAAGAAGCAATTGATTTGAATTTTTAGGTACAGATAAGCAATTTGATATTACTACATTCAATAAAAACATTGGTATTTAATACATATGTAGAAACAATGTATAATGTTAGCTGAAATCTATATAAAATATTTTAAAGGCCTCATCACTATATTTTTCCAGTCATATTCTCTCTTTAAATAAAGAAATAATGGGCTGCAAAAATCAAGCTTTTCTTTATTTAAAGGAGTATGTCTAAAAGAATATAACTACATGGCATTTAATATATATATATATATATACACACTAATACATACAATGATTGAACTTTCCTAATGTCAATACTATTGCACATCTCTCTTATTTTTGATATAAGTTTTACATGTAAAAATAAGTACTTCTACCAGTTTATAAAGGGAGTGCCAATGACGGAAATTCAGAAGAGGCTGATTCATTAGTATTGCCAGTGCTACAGAAAATGTAATAATTTACATTGTGTTTTTAATGTTACATATATATAATTCCAATCTTTTTAAACAACCACTTTTATGATTCCTCTGTAAATCTTACAATCCTTTTATAAAATTATAGCTATGATTATGACTACCAGTTAGGTGGAAGCATGCTTAGCATACTATGTTGATATATTCAACATTTTTATTTTAAAGTATTAAACAAGCTTTTCTTAGTATTATTTATATTGTATTACTATATATATTCATGGTATTATTTCCGGGAGCTTCCGAATAATAAAAATATAATAGCTAAATAGCTGGTGTTTCAGTATAATAATAAGTACTTCTTATTGTACTGAAACATCAGCTATTTAGTTATTATATTTTTATTACACGGAAGCTCCCGGAAATAATATTATGAATTCATCATTTATCCGTGAGAATACTAAAATTAATATATATGTAATTTTAGACAATATTGAAGAAAGAAACATTTTCTGCTGATACGTCATTTAGACTTTCACTATTAAAAGACATAATAGAGGTAAAGCAAAAATATTATTTCAAATTATTAATTTTAATAATAAATTGTCCAAAATAATCATAGATAAATAACTTATAGTACATTCATTTTTATAACTTGTTTACTAATAGTTCATTTAAAAACATTTTATTTCACATCGTTACATTGCAAAAAAAAGTGCTTAATTAAAAGACCTTCTGATAATAAAAGAAAAAGTGGATATATCTATACTAGTTTTTAATTTTGGTCCAAGTGAACTGCAATCAATTATGAAGTAATATTGCAAAGCATATAAAAACATTTCTCATATTCTACTTCTAAAATAAATGCATAGAAAAATCAATTATTAATTACAATTTATTGATGAACTTAAATATTCTGCAATGGGAAATGGTAACTATTAGAAACACTTTTTAAAAACTACTTTTAAAATATGTTCGATAAAAAAGTGA
Source organism: Epiperipatus broadwayi (assembly GCA_028023455.1). Classification (NCBI taxonomy): domain Eukaryota; kingdom Metazoa; phylum Onychophora; class Udeonychophora; order Euonychophora; family Peripatidae; genus Epiperipatus; species Epiperipatus broadwayi. The sequence goes on from JAQFVV010006764.1 coordinate 43,867, forward strand.
TAAATCTTATAAGAACCACTGACTTTTTTTAGTTTATATGAATAACATGATAATGATAATTAATTAGCTTTGATATCATATCATAAAAACAGGACAGTTACAACTAATTTCTGGATTTTTCGTTATCTGATCTGGAGAAAAAGATTTTAAATAAAAAGTAAGACCAAACCCAATAATTTTATAACGTATCTATTATTTATTCTGATTTTGCACAATATGCTATACACTTTTCTATTGCTAAAAATATAAATACTGCATATATAACATTTGTTAACAATTAATGTAATAATACAATATTTGATTGTTTACTATAAGAAAATGGACTGGTTCAATAGGTGGGGCAAAGAGACAACTGCCACAGGTGTTTAAATGAGATAGATACAAAAATGACAGTCATTAAGAAATAACTGAAACACACAGGATTATTATATACCTGTGTTTATATATGTAATATATAGAGTATATGAGAACAGACTTTCACACAACACAACACTCTCCACACTATCTCATAACACTGATACACTTGAGCACATACATGTTGAAAAGATAAATAATCACCAATATCCGTATTTCATGCTAAACCAGCAATCATCAGTTTGTCCAGATTACCATCTCTACCCATATATGCTATAAGTGCTCAGATATATATTAAAATAGGCAATCCTTATACTTTAATGGTCAGGCTTCAATCCACTCCACACTCCAACTCTTCAACCATCCATCCAATTGAAAATCTGGTGATGGAATGCTCAAAGGCCACCCTAATGCCAAGATTCTTGTCACACCCATGTTGACCCAAGGTCAATCTGACCCCTCATACACAGAACATACTCCATTTAATACAAGGGATATATGTGTTCAAGTGTATCAGTGTTATGAGATAGTGTGGAGAGTGTTGGGTCGTGTGAAAGTCTGTGCTCATATACCCTATATATTACATATATAAGCACAGGTATATAATAAACCTGTGTATTTCAGTTATTACATGATGGAAATGTCTGCTTATCCCTTGTATTAAATGAATTATTTCCTGTGTTTGAGGGGTCAGATTGACCTTGGGTCAACATGGGTGTGACAAGAATCTCAGCCTTAGGGTGGCCTTTGAGCATTCCATCATCAGATTTTCAATTGGATGGACAGTTGAAGAGTTGGAGTGTGAAGTGGATTGAAGCCTGTCCATTAAAGTATAATGATTGGCTATCTTAATATATATCTGAGCACTTATAACATATATGTGTAGAGATGGTAATCTGGACCAACTGATGATTGCTGGTTTAGCATGAAATACGTATATTGGTGATTATTTATCTTTTCAACATATATGTGCTCAAGTGTATCAGTGTTATGAGATAGTGTGGAGAGTGTTGGATCGTATGAAAGTCTGTGCTCATATACCCTATATAATCATTAAAATATGTTTTTTATTTAATTAGGAGTACAATAGTAACTAAATAAAATAAAAACAAAAAATACTGGGAACAATGTTAATGAAACTGTTTCTTTGCTACTCTATTTAATAAAAAAAAATGTTCAGCTATTTAAAGAAATTTTTCATTTACTCTTAATTTTTTTCTGAGTAATTTTTAATACAACAGAATTAAGTTAACAGATATCTTTAAAAAAAATTCAGAAATCTACTTTTATCATAGCTATAAAATGAATTTCAGTATTTTTTATGTATTTTAAAATATGTTAAAATTTACAAATAAATAAATTGAATAAAACTCCTGTAACTACTGTTAAAAAATAAAATTTTAAAATATTGCACTTTTAAACAATTGAATTGAACCTTAAATATAACTTGGAGGAAGTACAACAACAATAAATAAACTTTAACTATTGATTTACTCCGTGTTTTTAAAATTAATACACTATACAAGCTTAAACCTGCATATATATATATATGTGTGTGTATGCGTGTGTAATGTATGCAGGATTCGAACTCACAATTTCACATGACTCTCAACTCTTCATACCATCTCATATTACATGGGCTTTGAACATTCCATCATCAGATTTTCAATAAAATGGAAGGCTGAAGAGTTGTGGGTTGGAGTAGTTTGAAACCTGTCCATTAAAGTATGAAGATTGGCTATATTAATATAAAGCTGAGCACTGATTGTATATATGTATGGAGATGGTAATCTGGACCAACTGATGGGTGCTGGTTTAGCACAAAATGCATATATTGGTGTTTATTTATCCTTTCAGCGTGGGTGTGATCAAGTGGGTCAGCAATATGAGATGGCATAGAGAGTTGAGGGTCATGTGAAAGTCTGAGTTCGAATTTGTTTTTTTAAATAAATAATGAATAAAAATGCAGAAGTAAACAGAAAATTCTCAGTGACTTATTTTTCTGTTCTCAAAGCTTATCCAAAAGATTTATAACAGTCCATTTATGATCTAACACTGATCTTTGCTCTGCTTATATCTTATTCACTGTAATGGTATGAATTTTCCACCAAAAGAGGGGAATGCATCTGACTACTGTCAGATCTATGGTCTTCAGGTAGGATGGTGTGAATGATGCAATGAAGGATCTAACCAATTATTGTATCTATTTCCAATGAGCTAGCTCTAAATCTACACATTAAATTCAGACACAATTTTGGCTAGTTCATTCATACCTCACCCCTCTTTCAGACTTAATTATGCCTCAGTATTAAAACTCAGGAAGAATGTTGCCTTCAACTCTTTTCATAGGTGAATTTACTTTATATAGCATCTATTTCACATCTATATAGGTTTTCATTGATTTAAGATACATCCAACCCTATTGCTGTGTTAACCTATAATAATGGTGTGTGTGCTCATATTTATATATAGCCAATTAAGTTGATGAGTGAATGTATGAGATATTTGATACACTAGATACCAATTTGATTTAAAACACATTAACAACTTTTATTTATAACAGATAAAAAATCCAAACTCTAATAACAGTAAAAGATGTAATCATATGTGTCCAATATGGATCTCTAACATATCAATGATTAAACTTATCTGTTACTTCAACCCATACCCATGGTAGATATGTATCAATAGACACTCCCTATTTTCAAAGCAAATAAGATTAACTAAAACAAAAAATAATAATTTATTATCACAATGATTGTGAAGCTAGCTAATTATATTACAATAGTATATCAAAATACGTATAGTAACTCTGTTATTCAATTTTAGCTGTAGAGGTTCCATCTTTTTTGGGAACCCCCATATCTACATACAAGTTTCCTAAAGTGGATAGAAAAAAATATTCACACAAGAATGTTAGTCATTCATACTGAATACACCAAATAAAATGATTATTAGTTACAACATAAATAACATCAACTCTGTCCTGTACTGGTGCATGTGATTAATATGGAAGAGTATCAAAAATTCTTATCTCATTCCATATTATGTAATGATGATAATCCAATATCATGTCACTATGGAGAGAATTAACCTAAACTTTATTTACAAAAAATTCTCTAGTTTAATAAATCTTCCCCATTGCACTATGCTGCTTCTTAACAAATGGATTGTTCTAACTACAGATATGCTGAAACTTCCAAGTATGAGAGTGAAATAAAAATAGAATTTTGCAAACATACAAAGCCAAACAAAATTATATATAATAACTCTGATTTTGTTCAAATCCTGATTAAAGTCTGTAATTTTATTATTAATGTCTTTTGTGATCACAGTCTATTTATCTCCTCACCAGTCTGCTCTAACAAATCCTCCTTTATTTGCTCAAATCTCTGAAATGCCCTTGAAATGATTATTTTTTTAATTTTATTTTAGTTGTTTCTCTTTTCCTGAATTCACTCATATATTTCAAATGAGGCATTCAGCATTTTTATAGGCATTACTTCATCATTTATGTGTATGTGCTGATGACATAATATTCCCTTTTCTTCTTGTTCGATTGATAAAGTAGTCTTCTATCTTTGATTATCAATGTAAAATTATTTCAGTTCTTTTGTTACACTGTTAATTAATTTATATCTATATTAATCATTAAAAATCTTAAATTTAAATATATAAAAATGGAGTATTTACAGTGTGAAGCAATATTATACATGTTATATTTTACACAACTACTTCAAAAGATACTATAGATTATAATATAAATATATTCTGCACTTTGGCCTCAATTATTTTAGATAAATACTTTAATGATTATTACAAATCTTTTATTAAACTAGAAATAGATTATTTTTAGCCCAGATATAATAGTTTAAATCTCATCTAAAGATATATATGCTGTGGTTTTTAATTACACATAAATACCTGGAATAACTCAACTTCATTTTCTTCTTTTGTTGTGGCTGATATATTAGAGAGTTATATTTAAATTTTTCTTTCTACCATATGTTCTTGAAATATGTAAATAAAGATATATTTATATGTAATATAAAGACCCTATAATGTAATGTATTCTTTAATATTAATTTTAAAAACCAGGTATGTTTTCAATCCTAGAATCATAATCATGATTATCTACTCAAAAATATGTTGCCATTAAATATTTTTTAAAAATTATTTACTTATTTGAAGGGTATGATTTCATTTTGTCTAATAGAGCAAGCTTCTTTCATTTTTATTTTTCTATCATGTCTGTCTTTACAAAAAATATAAAATACCGATGACAATGATACATAGAATTTATTTTTGCTTTTCTATGTATAAAATGTTACATTATTGTTGTCTTTAAATTCATCTTATTTTTTATCTAATTTATCTTTTGTATTACTGATAAATTTGCTTAAATTTGTAAGTGTCCTAATGCTTCATTGAATTTCACTGCACATACGATTGCAATTTTATTTTCATTACTCGATATTTGTATATGATAATCATATCACTAATATATATATATATTAAAGACTAGTCCCACTATAAATAATATAACAAATTGAAACTATATCAAATTTTTATATTCTAAAAATTATAAAATATATATGTATATGGTATGTGATATCTAATCAAACTGACAGATTCATAAGTCTTGAAACTGTTAATTTGATTGTTATTCAATATTTAATTTTATAGGGAATTTGAACCCAGACTTTCAAGCTTCCTTTTATCATCCACTCCATCCTTATACAACCGATACATATGACCACATCCATGCACAAAAGATAAATGATCTCTAATATATCTATTTCGCATGTATGGGGTCATGCGTATCGGCTGTATAAGAATGGAGTGAATGACAAAAGGGAGCTTGCAAGTCTGGGTTCAAATCTCTATAATTACGTCTAGATAAAAATATATATAATATACTTGAGTTTAAATATTTAATTTTTTAAATAATAAAAAAAATTGTATGCTTTCATTAACCGCTTGTTTACCTCATTTGCATAATAATTTTTGTAGTATCTAATGTTTTTGAACATCTGTCATTTTTATCAATTCATGTCTTATTTATAGATTATTGTTTTAATATTAGGGAATGACTTATCTTCATGCTAGTCCTATTAAATCTCATGGTAATTTGTCTTCTGCTAACTGTCTAATAACCTCACGTTTTATGGTGGAAATTACCGGATTTGGTTTATTGTTTTGTAAACCCCAGTTCATCGATGAAACTAATGTATTTCATAAAGGTCTGATAATATATTTATTATATTTATCTTTATTTATTATAATTTCATATACTTATAGTTATACAATTTGAATTTTAAATAAAAAAATACATAACAGTATTATTTTTTTAAATTATTTACATAGTTAATTAAATGATGTTAACTTTTCTTTTCAAACTGAAAGCATTTATTATTGGATTGGATTTCCTCATTTGGAAAATGCAAGCATAAATAAACAATAAATCGATTTTAGTCTAAAATAAACATTCTCACTATCATATTTATATATCAAATTAAATGTGTTAAAAATTTAGTTGTAACTATATATATGGAAAATATACTTCAGGTTCCTGTGTATATCTTTGCTACTCTCTATCAGCATTCCATCCTGCAAGATTTAATGTAATGATAGAGTGGCGGATTTTCAAACTTAAAGTTTCAAGAATCATAGACCCATATGTCAATCCTTGATCTCAAACTTCTTATGAAATTCCAAGAAACAATCACGGCATTTTAATTTAATGATTCTACTATTTGTAATAGTTGATAAGAATTAGTCAAAACGATGGTATAATACACTGATATCGACAAACCTTACTCAAAAATAGCCAAAATATATGCTTACATCTTTTACCGACGAATATCTTTGTTTTAATATACACCTGGGTCTTATTTTACGCAGTAGATAAGTTCCTCAGAAAATGCACACAAAAGAAATCACACAAAAATAGACTTAACTTACCTTGAAAAATGGGGGATAGGTGGCTGTAATTTTCAAAAATCACATAAAAGCAAAGGAACAAGTAAAATTACTTTAAAATTCGCATAAAAAAATAAGAAAATAAAATATGACTAATAAAAAATTTCAAAATTGGAAAAAAATTGATACAAGACAAACTTTTTTTACTTTTTTATTAACTACAGTATTTAATTTTATTCAAAACAATATATTTTTATGTGTAATTTACATTTTTTTCATACATGTACAGTATTTTAATCAATATCACTATTTTATGATGCGATGTGATGTGAGATACTGTAGCTTCTCCTTAAATGAAGTCAAGAAGAAATACAACTAAAACATTTTCCAATCACTGTTGATCCTTCCCATTTCGCTAAGCAATCTAAAATTGAAATTTTTGTTTCCAAAGAAATTCATTTTTTGGGTGTTTTTTTCTCTCCATTAGAGTAAACTAAAAGTTTAAAATAAAAATAAGAACTTAGACTTACGATAATAAAAAGACACCGACTCACCACTGTTGGGCAAAATTTAATTAAAACTAACAATTAAAAATTAAATTCTTATTTTTGTCTTTCATTTTTTGATTTTTAATTCCATTTAAAAATCAAATTTCATCATTTCACATCACTTTAATTTCAGATCATGTTATGTAATTTTTAACTTGTTAATTACAATTAAAAATCAGATTTTAATTGTCAAATTTAATTGTGCCCACTGCTGTTACTCACCTTTTAAAAATAAACTTGTAGACACTAAATGATTAATTGATTACATACTCTTTTTATAAAAAGCAAAAATAGAACGTGATTTAAAATGCAAAAATAACAACATACATAGTATTTTTCATCTATAATGTTTGAACAGATTTACATTATAGTCTTGTAAAATTTAATGTGTGTACATAAAATGGAGAAATTCTGATTTTAAGTGAATTATGAACTTCTTTATTGCATAAAATTTATTACAGTACTATTATAAAGTGCTGAAAATATTGAAATTATTAGGTGGAAGTCGAACTCCAATTATGCACTATTATTTTAAATATGACATGAGTGCATGAAATTTATAATATTTAAAGTAATAGCACATTATCAGAGCTTGACTTCTGATCTAATATTTTTTATCACATAAAAGAAAACTGCATACAAAGATATTAAGAAGAAACATGAATTACATAACTTCAAAATTGCATTAAATAAATCCTCATAAAATGAGACCCGGGTGTATATATATTTCTGTAATTTTGAAAAATTTGCTATTATTTATATATAGAATAACTACTGCTATTAACTGAAAAGAATTTTTTGATTCTTCCAAGAAATCTTAAAAAAAATAATTTTCCAAGTAAAAGACAATTAGGTCTTATAAATCATCTGCAATAGTCAGAGATGTTTAATATTTAGAGACAAAAATGAAAGCATATATAGATTATGTAATTTTGAGTCTTAAAAAATACCTCTTTTAAAATCTTTCTAAAAGTTTTTTTCTTTCTAAATGAACTTTAAAAAGCTAATTGCTTAAAAATATATAAATAACATTCTTAAATATAATAATGGTTTGTTGTTCTGAAGGTCATATGATTTTCAATCCTTGGAAGTGATAGATTACTCTTTTAAATTCTGGAAATGACAAAGCATAACTTCAATTCAGCAATCATTAGCTCTAGAGTTTGTCATTCCATTACAGATGTAAACAGGGCAGGTTGTTCTGTAAAAAAGATATTCAGTCATGTTAAAATTTTTATTGGTACATACATAATTTGATTTGCAAGTGTCAAATCTTTCTGCATTCACAATTTTATCAAAATACATTAATGATTATTCTTAATCATTTACTAAATTATAGATTAGAAGATTTAAACAATGTATTAAGAGCAAAGCTTTATTGGTGTAGTATAACAGCCAGGGTGATCAAAGTGTCTTACTGTAGCTACCACACAGGGCGCCACCAGGCTATTTAAACCTGGAAAATTTATATAGTAGGCAGATACGTGATGTTAAGATCTTACTTTTACATATATATATTATTCTGACCATCAGCCCATGCTACTAGCTTGTGGAGACTCAGAGATTTAATATAAAACTTGCTTAAAAGAAATGTGAAAGAAATATTTTAATAAAAAGATTTCCATAAAATAAATAAATAAGCTACTGCCAGTATTAACACACACAGATGATTTATTGACACACATATAAATATTTAAAATTGGAGAATAAAATTTATCTTGTTTATATTTTAATATTAATTTCTAAATTTAAATTACTTTTTTAAACAGTCTGCACATATGGATTTTAATAGAAGTTTGTTTTATAATGTTGAGTATAGATAACACTACATGGATTCGTTCGAAAAAGAAAATATTCTATAGCCCTTATTTAACCTTAGGTCAAAAGTTCACAGTCAAACCAATGCCAATCTGTCTGATATATTAATGTATTCAATGCAGCATGAATACGATAGCACAATACCATACTGTCAGGAAGGCACATCTGAATAACAAGGTTATAAAGAAGAAATTGTCTCTCATTCATTACAGGAATGTTACATCTGTCTGGCAAGAAGAACAATAAAAAAAAACTCCATAGGAAGAGATGGTGGTCCTTTTTGCCATCTTACTATCCCTCTCCATAGGCTAAAGGGTGATCCAAGGAGCAGAGAATACATCTGCTTCTGATGGTCATTAAGAAATGGGACTTATTTTGCCCAAGTGTGATGTATATGCGATCCTGCACGTAGTGGAGCTTCATACTACATTTACTAATTACACCAATATATCCAATACATTACCCCAATTTAACTGTGAAACAACTAACCCAAGATTAACCCTCCCTTAAACTAACAAACTTAACGATTCTATATAGCTGTCCACACCCAACTTAAATTTAAATACAGTCAAATAATTTAATTAACACATAACAAAAACAAAAAAAAGGAAATGGAAATGATTAATTAAACATATGCAGAAAAAAATATTAACAACTGATTTTGAATTCTTTAGGTCAGATGAGAATTCTTATTTTCAATTACTCATTGCAAATTTAGAAAAATTTCCTACTAGATAAGCAAAAAGAGTTTATACTTTCCAGATTCTGCAGATTTAGAGGTCCATCTTCATGATCACTTAGTAGATTGTTGTTTGTCCTTCTTTAAAAAATGAAGCCACTACTTGCCATTCATTTTGATCCATAACTGTCATAGGGAGGCCTCAGCTGGTTGTCAAGAAATTAAATCTATTGCAGACTCAAACATCGTGAAATCTGCAATACAGCTATAGTTTATATATAGCTTAATAGTCAGTATATCAGACAACAACAATTTTTAATAATAATATTTTGGCTTTTATATTTTTATTAACCTCTTATCAGCAAATTTTCGAATTCAACTAGCAAGACGTCACTAATCCTAGAGTCTCTTTTTTGGTCCGTGCTGTGACTTGGCGCTTCTATTGGTCAAACTAATTTTTTTTATTCTCTTATCTGACCTTTTAAATTATTTTAAGTGCCCCAAGGGCTAGTTTGCTTTAGAACAATCATTTAATTAAAAAAAAAATCATTTTCATTTTTTAAGATTAAACATAATAGAAATCATTTACTTCTATTTTAAAAAATATCAATCTTTACTTTTTTTTTATTTATAAAAAAGTACGTTCAAATACTTTTTTTTTATTTTAAAAAGAAAAAATACTTTTAAAGTTTTTCATCTATGCGAAAATATATATACGTTAAATATAACTTTAAATGTTCAGTTTTTAAGCCAAGTTTTTTCTTTTTAATAAATCAATTTTTATTTACGATCTTTTTATTTTAATTTTTTAAAGTAATGTAACGGCATAATTATATACCATTACAGTAGACAATTATGAAAAGCTGAGTATGCTTTTGACTGGATTCAGAAATTGCTAAGCACTTTATAACTGTCTGCACTTTGTTCTCAATATGTTGCTGCATCTTTTATTTATATTACATTTTTGGAGATAAAACATTTAAAAGGATATAAAATGTTTAAAAGCGTTATTTTTAAATTAGAGATTATCATACCATTTGTTACTTCACTAGATATAAGACATTGCTTTCTGCTATACATGGGAAAAGATTTAACCACTAGCATTTGATTAATAGTTTAGGGAAATATGAAACAGTATTGTTTTCTAAATTTATTTATACATTTTAAAATTATAAATAGTAATTTCTATTCGAATTTAATAACAAATTTTTATTATCTTTATTAATTTATTTATGTCTTATTTTTTATTTACATTCATTTTTTTATAATATATATTACTTTATAGGAATGCTTTGGAAAGCTCCGGAGCATTTGCGAGATATTATGCCCATAAAAGGTACCCAAAAAGGAGACATTTACAGCTTTGCTATTATCATTCAAGAAGTGATCATGCAATCTGAACCTTTTTATACTGAAATGGGTTATATTCCATTAAAAGGTTACAAGCCATATATTATATTTTGTATTTGACAATCAGAGGCCAATTAAGCGATAAGTGGACTAAGCGGCTGCATAGAGCCTTGAAATACTAATGGGTCCCCAATGTTTTAAAATGTCTTTTCATTAGGATTCGAGGAAAATTGTTTTTTTTATATACAATCAACTCTCCTATACCTGGTATTATTTAAGCTTTTGAAGGGAATTTATTTGAGTTTTGACAGGATTCTAACTTTCAATTAGATATCAGGGGATGAAACTAGTATAGCATAAATAAGTTCAAATTAAGTGTGTATATATATATTACACAAAAAATTAGATCCCTCCCAAAATAATAATTTGATTTTAATTTAAATATTATCGTAAATAAATTTTCTGTTTTTCTGAAGTTGATTTATCTCCAGTGAAACGGTATATTCCTGACCTCATTCATATAACGTTTCGCCTATTTTCGCCCATAGCTCTATTTGTGCCAGATTTACATCAGCACAGTTATATATGTATCATCACACAGATATATGTGAATAAACAGCTGTACTATCATAGGTTTATATATATTACAGCGTGTATGTTTTATTTAAAATCAAATCTTTTAAATTGTACATTTTATTTTGTTAAATGAGCCAATTTGTTATTTAATATTAAAAATTGCATGTATATATAATGAAATATTACTTAAAAGTTTCGAATAGTTCTTAATTTTAAATTAAAATAGTTATAAACAAAAATGACGCCACTGCACACCTGTGTCAATACATCACGAGTGAAAAGTTTTAAATCTTATTTTTGCAATAATATTTTTCTAAAATGTATTTTATAGTAAACAAAATCTCCTAAGATGAAACAATTACCAAGTCTTTGGGAAATTGAGTTGGCCCAAGTTAAATTAAAAATATCAGGTTTAAAATTTAAACAAAAGTTTAAATCAATTTTATAATTTAAAATATCTTAACAACATTATCATTAAAAAAATATTTTTAGTAGGCATTGTTACAAGGCTAAAAGCTTTTAAAGTATTTTTTAAAAAACTTTTTTCTTCACATAAAAAAATGAAGACATCAAAGTGGGGCAAAAAAGCGAAAAAGCGTTTTAAAAAAACATGGAAATTGCTGAGAGCCCAAGAAATTAATTGCATACATTTTTAAAAGTTAATACAGAGACATAGTTGCCATCCACTTTTACGTCTGCCAATTCAGGATTGCCTATGTTTGAAACTTCTTATAAAAAAGAGAAAGAAGAAGAACAAGTTGAGAAACAAGAGATTGAAATTGCTACTGAAAAAAGGGGTTGCAAAATGCAGAAAGTAGAGATAGTCTAGAAAGATACTTCAATTGGATAGATATTGAAATAATAAATGTTATAGCTTTATGGCCAACAATATTAACAGATGTTATTATTGATCATATTTTTAATAACAAACCAAAAAATATTGGGAATATAGAGAATTTTAAATCAGAGTATAAAGACAGAGATGAAGGGTATTACCGAGGACTTTCTTATGATCATTTCTACAGAAAGAAATCAAATGGAATTATTGAAAAAAAAATGGCTGATATGTTCAGAAACAAGCAAAAGTATTTACTGCTATCCTTGAAAACTCTTTTCAATACAATAAAGTCTAAATTAATAACTGGTTTACAAAATTGGAGATCAATAAATGTTATTTTATCGGAGTATGAAGTTTCAAAAGAACACATGTCGTCCATATGTAATATGTCTAAAAGTTTAACAAAATTCAATAGAATTGATATTCAACTATTACAGGAAAAGGAAAAAAGAATGTTATTGGAAAGAAGTGTTAAAAAGAATTATATCAACAATAAAATTGTTGAATCGCTTAGGATTAGGATTTAGAAGTTATGATGAAAGCAAAGATTCCAATAGGAAAGGAAATTATTTAACCTGCTTGAAATATCTAAGTAAATAATGAGTTTTTAAAGTTGCATCTACAAAAATATGCCAACCAAGGATGAGGAAATGGAAACTATTTATCTCATATTATTTGTGAAGAATTTATAGGTCTTAGTAGAAATCAAGTAAGAGCGAAATAATTGAAGAAATCAAATCTACTTATTATAGGATGTTTTGTATGTCGATCAAGTAGCTTTTGTGATAAAATATATTTCATCCTGTGGTAATATAATGAAAAGATTTGTGGAATTCATTCCCATAGATAAGCATACGTCTTCATATTTGGAACAAAAAGTTTTGCAAAACTTTAATAAAATTAAAAATAAATATTAAAAACTTTGGAGGACAATCATTTGATAATGCTTTTGAGATGTCAGGAAAGTATTCAGGTTTGCAAGCACATATTAAAGGACATAGCCCAAATGCAACTTTTATTCATTGTGTTAATCATTACCTAAATTTAATTGTAAACTACTATATATATATATGTGTGTATGTGCTATATGCACAGATAATGAAGCTAGTAAATATATATAATTAGACGCAAGATATTAATATACTTTAAATATAAGAATATTGATTTATTTTAGCTAAGCGCTTTCAAGAGACTTCTTGCTCTTATACTCATGGCTGCTGTTGTTAAAACTGCGTTTTAAAAAAAAAAAGAAAATTTATGCAAAGTGATGCAAATAATTTATAACTGCCATTTTCGGGACAGGGCAAAGCAGGCTTTTCTTCTATTAATAGACTTAGGATCGCTTGCTATATGAATTGCTTCTCTAATCTTGCGTTTAGCATCGTGTCTTTCTGAGCAAACAATGTTGGCAGATGTGGGTTCGACTTTATGGCCTGTTGTTCTTTCGTGTTCAAAAAATATGGAATTTCCTTCTTGTTTGGTTTTGCCTGCAGAAAGTTGTAACACTGCAATTGGGTATTTTATGTTTGGGCAGAATTTGTTCACATTTTTTTTTCAAGCCATCGTTGGAAAAATTTAACCAGAAATCTAGAAATGTGTAAACATTCCCTCACAGTCAAAAGAGTTTCCAATACAAGTTGGTTAGCAAGAGCAGATGCTGTATTAGCTATAAAACTTGTTTTCACCCATGTTAAAGAGGCTTTAACTGAAAGTTGTAATTTAGAAGGAAAAAAAAGTTACCATAGTGAAGGGGACTTAACTTCTAAAGAAAAAGAGGACTTAACTTCTGAAGAAAACGGAAAAATATGAAACGCCCTAATGATAATTTGGAATACTATTTTACAAAAAATAAATGCTACTAGTAAATCACTGCAATCAGTGAAGTGCGACCTATTGAAAGAATCTATTCTATTGAAGTCATTAGAAAATTTTATCAATAATTTCAGAGAAGAATTTGAAAAAATTGAAAAAGAGGCAACTGATTTATCAGGGTTATCATTTAATGTAGAAGATGGACAAACTTCCAAACAATAAAAGAGACAAATGTTTTTGATGAAAACAAGAAAGTCAGATATGAATTTGCAATAAGATAAAATTTTATAATAAATTTATTTTATGATATTTGTGATAATACCAAGACAGAACTACCTCGGAAGACCTCAGACGTTTGAAGCTGTTGCGGAGTCTTTTCGAATATTTTTTGATTGGAATTTATCAATACAAGAAAAAAAGAAGTGATAAAAAAGTTTAAGGATATTTACAAAAATGGCATTGATGTTTGTAATTTTGAAGATGAATTTGACCATTTTTTAATATTTCTAAAAGAAAAGAGACACCATAAAAACCACGCCAGACATCTATCGAGCCACCAAAGAAATGTCTTGCACATTTGGGAATGTTGAAATATTATTGATATTTTTTTAACAATTCTCTTATCTAATGCGTCTGGAGAAATATCGTTTTCTGTTTTAAAGCATGTAAAAAATTATTTAAGGAGTACTATGGGAGAAGAAAGGTTAAATAATATGGCCATTCTGTATATAGAGCAGGAAGTTTTAAATCGAATTGTCACTACAAAAATAATTGACGAATTTGCTAGAAATAAAGCAAGCTGGAAATTCATATAACAATATGTTTTTTAATAAATTCATGTAATGTGGTATGGTATGAAATTTTTGATTACTTTTATTTTTTGTTAATAACTTAATGAGAGTTTTCTTGAAAAAAAAATTTCTTACTTGAGTTTGAAGACCCCAGAATTTTACCGCTTAGAGCCCCCACTTAGCTTGATCAGCCTCTGTTGACAATATGTTTGATGTTATTTTTTGCAATTATTTATTGCTATAATGTGTAATCTAAAATTTTATGTACAATTTTTATCGAAAATTCTACAATTGGTAATTCAATTACTATTTTATGTATGATACTGCTGCAAGAGTAAATTAATAACATTCTATTCATATAAGGTATTAACAATATACATAACTACTAAACATCACATGATCATCATTTCTTATGCTTGCTCATAACTGTTATTAAAACAGGCAAAATTCTCCATATAGTATTGCCACTCAGTGCAAGGCAGATGAATCAATGAATGCCAGAAGGCTTGCACTGAGTGGCAATAACAATGGGTACTGAACTGAGTTCAGACCCATATGACTATATAAGCTAATGGATTCATATTGAAAATAATGTGTTTTCAATTTTATTCTCATAGTTTTGTAGTTAAGTAGAGATAAAAGGTGGCTGCTGGAGGATTGCATTAGATTTTAAAATCTAGGTGCAGTGCTCTCAGATCCAAAGCTCCTCACTGACAAAGGCCACAAGCCAGAAACTAGTCTGGAGATATTACATGAGTAGACACTAGATGGGGATTTTATGCACAAGCCTTCTGGCATCGATTGATTACTCTGGCTTGCACTAAGTGACAATACTTTATGGAGAGTTTTGCCTGTTTTAATATGCATAACCCTGATACAAATTTTAACAAAATGTCTTTCATTTTAATGATCTGAACTACAAGGCATTTTCAGTTTACATTAGATAATGACATTTGTATTAATTATTCTTAATACTAAATGAACATTAACAGAACACATAGAAATATAACAAGGAATAAGTTAAAAAACATTTCAAATCAGAAATGTGTAGATATATTATTTATATATGTAAGTAAAGAGATTTGAACTTAGGATTTTAGACTATTCATCCTCCACTCCACCAATACAATGTCCACACACATGTAGAAAATATACATAATCCCCAATATATGTACTTGGTGCAGAACCAGCACTCATAAATTGGGTCAGATCATAATCTCTCATACATTTATACAATCAGTGCTCGATTTATAATGAGATAACAGTTCCTCAAACTTTAATGGAGAGGCTTCAATCTTCTCACCCTTCTAACTACTCATCCATTTTATTGAAAAATCGATGATGGAGGGCTCAAAGCCCTTATTGGATTTAATATTGTAGTCATGTCCATGTAGATATTATATCATTCTAATCTCTCATATTGTCAGACTATTAATTATCAGACCATTACATTTCCATATGTATTAATAAAAGAAGAATGTGCTGAACTTATAATAAGATGTAATCTATTTTTCAAGCAGTATGTAATTCTAAGGCTGTGTGTTACTTGCTTATACTGATTATTTCTTATATGTAAATAAAGGAATATCACTTCAGGATTTTTCAGTTTATTTATTGTCCATTCTATTTCAAGCAACCAATACACATGACCCCATATATGCAAAAAAATACATGATCTTGAATATATGCATTTTGTTCAAAATCAGCACTCATCAGTTGGATCAGATTGTAATTTCCCACACATATACAATCAGTGCTCAGTTTATATTAAGATAGCAATTCCTCAAACTTTAATGGACATGCTTCAATCTTCTCACCCTTCTGATTATTTAATCGACCATTTCATTGAAAAACTGGCAATGTTCAAAGCTCTTATTGGATTTGATTCTATAATCATACCCATGTAGACATTAAGTCAATCGAACCTCTCATATTATCAAACCATTATGGGAGATGGATGGGCTGAACTTATACTAAGATACAATCTATTTTTGCATGAAATAGATATATTGGGGATCATGGCTCTTTTTTGCATGTGTGTGATCATGTGTATCAATTGTTTGAGATGGAAAGGGGGATCAATAGACTGAAAAATCCTGAGTTCAAATCTCTCTACTTACATATATAAGAATAATCTAGTACAGTATGAACAAGTTAGTACTCATACTTATGACAATCCATCCAGCTTGATGGCATTGGTGCTAGCCAAAAGTAGTTGAAAATACCATTTATCAGGCCTAACTTCTCAATTGCTATCAGTAATTGAGTGCTAGCAATTGAGTTTTTTGGCTAAAGGTGGCCAGCAGTATGTTTTGCAATCAAATGCTCTTGCAATTCACACTTAGCCTACCATATCAGTTAGTTCTGACATGTATTGTTTACCATCTATATTTATGCTGACATTTAACATATTGCTAAGTTATCATGATAGGGTGTGAATAATTTAAATGACAGAAAGTGAACAATATTCACTCAGAAGTAATCATTTTCAAATCTAAATGAATTACTATAAGGTCTCCAAATTTTCACACTGTACCCAATATAACCCCCCTAAACATGTTAAAATTAGGAAATGTGGTGATTCAGCATACCTGAATCTAAAGAGCTTGCTGGGTAAAAAAAATGACTACTTGTGGAAAAAAGTATTCATTCAAACTGTCTCTGTTGTTTAATATATTAAATTATGGTTCCAACAAAAAAAACATGAAATAAAGGAACATTTATTACCAAACAAAAATAAATTGGTTATTGAGGTGTTTATCAACCAAAAATGAAACTATGTTTGAAGTAATCAAATCAACATTAGTGAAAAAACAGGTAACAAACTAACATTTTGCAAATATATTCAATTACTTTCAAAAAAAAAAAAAACCTAGTCTAGACGAACATATTTTACAAAACAAAAAAAATATTGATTATTCTTTTAAAAAAATCTAAAATAAAGGAACATTTATTATAAAACAAAAAAATTGCTTATTAATTGAAAATCTATAACATTAATTTAAAAAATAATACAATAACATAATTTTAAAGAGTTGTCTGTGTATTGTTTATTTGTTAAAATATTAAAGAAAATGTAATGATTTAGTAACGTTATATCGATGTGTTTTGTTGGAGAGGAATAACGCCAATCAAGCAGGATGGATTGTCATAAGTATGAATACCAACAAGTTACATATTCCCTTAAAATTATGTATATATTTAATATCAGATTTTTCTTCACTATTAATAATTATGTAAGGTTTAATACGCTTGACGTATATAGTGAAATTAAATTCTTAAAAAAATTACACTAATATTTCGTAAGGCTAAGCGCTTTCAGAGCATTCGACTCCATATTCATAGCCTCCAAATCTGGAGGCTATGAATATGGAGTCGAATGCTCTGAAAGCGCTTAGCCTTACGAAATATTAGTGTATTTTTTTATGAATTTAATTTCACTATATACGTCAAGCGTATATATTTAATAGGATATTGACCCAAATATCATTTTAGCAAATGAAAAATTGTGAATTATATAAAAAATAATATTAGGTTTGAAAATATCATGGCTAACTTGGTTAATAGATTTGATGAATCTTTTGATTTTTGTCATAATTTAAACAATTTATAAAGTCAGTTTTAATAATGGGTTGCAGTGAAACTTTTCTATACAGTATAATAATTTCTGAAGGCTTTCTATATTATAATTTTTGCAGGCTAAAACTTTCATCGCAAATGTGTATTATTAATTACAAAGTAAAGGTGAAATAAAATAGTTATTAAAGTCTCTTTTCCTTATAATGTTACCATATTAAATCAGTTTTCAATGAGGAGAAAAACAATATTTTATCAAAACTAAAGATTTGTTTCTTTTTATGATTCATGGAGTATTTCTTGTGAGATTTGCAAGGCTACTTATATAGCATTATGAATTACAATTATTATCATCACTTTCATCCTATCTTCTCTAGTTGTTAGCCATGACTTAAAATTCGTTTACATTGAAATCTTATTCAGATACACTCTTTACTCCATCGAAACGCTAAAAATACCAATTATATTAATGTATAAGGTAAAATGATTAAGATTCATCATGTTGAAAATATTTATAAAACTATTTATCAAAAATATTTAAATTCATCAGCATTCAATATCAGATTTTTTAAAATCTAATGTTGTCTAATCTTCTCATTGCTTAAAATAATTAGCAACTAAAACTTTTAAAAACATTAACCATTATTTACCACATACCTACACTATCTAATGTAATTCACTTTAAATGTTTGTATTATAATAGTAACAAACAATCATAAGATAGATAGATAGATAGATAGATAGATAGATAGATAGATAGATAGATAGATAGATAGATAGATAGATAGATAGATAGATAGATAGATAGATAGATAGATAGGTAGGTAGGTAGGTAGGTAGGTAGGTAGGTAGGTAGGTAGGTAGGTAGGTAGGTAAGTAGGTAGGTAGGTAGGTAGGTAGGTAGGTAGATAGATAGATAGATAGATAGATAGATAGATAGATAGATAGATAGATAGATAGATAGATAGATAGATAGATAGATAGATAGATAGATAGATAGATAGATAGATAGATAGATAGATAGATAGATAGATAGATAGATAGATAGATAGATAGATTAACAGCACAAATAAGGTAAAATATAATTGAGAATAAATAAAGTCTTAACGCCAATTTGCTGAATTATTTAAATGCAATGTTATTAAATGACAGAGTTGTAATGCAATGAATGAAAATGAATAACTGTCTTTCATTTTCAATTTCCTATAACACACTTTAAACAAATAATAGTACAGGAAAACCCTAAATCTAAATCAATGAAGATATACATGTAATCTACCTCAATTAGCTTATAAAATAATTTATAAAGGCAGAGTTAATTGTTTTTCACTTTAATAGTCTTGTATACAAACAATAAACTATATATGTTTTTTGTTCTCTGTATCACAATTCTGACACGAGAATGTTAAGGTTATAACCTTAACATTCTGACACGAGAATGTTAAGGTTATAACCTTAAATATTTCAGTGCATTTACATCAAAAGCTATTTTCTGACTATATTTTATACTATTTCTGCTGTTAATTTACCTCGTATGTATGTCAGTTTGTTGTCTGTTTACAAGGCTATTAAAATAAGTAAGAATTACTTCCGGTTTTGTAAATTACATTTTAAGCTGATTGAACCTGTTTGGAAGAACATTAATACAGCCATATTCAAACTTGAAAACAAGTGAAGGTGATTTTATTTTTATTCGTTGCATTACAACTCTGACACTGGAGAGTGTTTCTTTAAATATAGTCTCTCGACTATACTGTGAATATGAGTGTGGGTGTATATATATATGTTAGCATGTAAAATAATTACAAAAAAAATCTAAACAGACCATAAATAATAAAAAATATTTTTATTACATTTATAAACAACAAAATAATTATTTTCTTTACTTAATTTGGATTTTCTTCTAAGATATAATTGAAGAAATACGCAAAGGTACAAGTCCTCCTTTCCGACCTCGCGTTTTAAAAAAAGAATGCTCGCATCTTTTATATAGATTAATGGAGGAATGTTGGGATGAAAAACCAGTAACACGACCAACTTTCGCAGAAATACGTTCACGTTTTAGAAAGATTAATGCGTAAGTATAGTTCAAAAAGACATGTCTTTATAAATGTATTTCCTTTGTATCATCATTTGTATTTTTAAATTAAGATTTTTTTTAATTATAAGTGTTCGAATTGATAGTTTTAATTATTTAATAATTAATAAGCAATAGATATTGAGGTATGCTGACGGTTTTGTTTCTCTCTTTCTTCTTTTTAATTCTTATTATTATTTTTATCTTACTATAAAATCTGTATAGTTCATCATATATTCTTCATAAATATGTGATGCAATAATAATATTTTCGAAATTACAAGCATTAAAAATATATTCAATTAAAAATATATTATTGATCATATAGTATTTTCAAGTGCTCTGAAATAAATAATTAAGCTCTAAGATAATATTTATTTATCTATAATAAATTAATAAAGAAATGCAGAAAACTTTCCGAGAATACATTTAACTAAAAATAAACTACAGGACAGAACTACTTAGAGAAAAAAAGGATGTTTTAAGCTGGTTACTCTTCAATGGAACTTAATTTTATTGCCACCTCTTCTTAACTCAGCATACTGATTGGTCAGAGATTATTCCAGAGAACAAAAGAGTTAACGTTAAATCTACAAACAAATAGATAATTAACAAAATACATTGCAATGAATGTCGAATAGTAATTATGAAAGAACATTATATTAATAATAATTATTATAAAAAAAAGAGTCCATAACCCTTCTCAATTGCTAAACACTTGAAATTTTCCAGAAATGTGGCTTTTATATATATATAAGTTTTTAAGAGATTTCAACACCGACTTTCAAGCTCCCTTGAGCTATCCACTCTATCTTATACAACTAATGCGTGTGAAGAAGATAAATAATCTTCAAAAATCAAGGCTGTTTCAATTTGTATTAATCTGAAATAATAATAAAAAGTTAAAGTGGAAACTTGGAGCTATAAAAGAAAAGAGATCTAAATAGATGAAAATATCAACTGAGAAATCTATAAAGAGAAAAACCAAAGCTAAGAAACATGTACTTATTCTTGCAGCTTTCCATTATGTGTCATTGAATTCACCATAGATTTGTGCTTTAAGGGATTTGTAGATTATCTCAGTGAAATTATTTAATAATAAACTGGATTAAATGGGTATATTTCCTTTTGTATACAGATCTTATGGATCTTGGATCCCATAGCTAATTTAGACATAATAGTATTACAATTATGCATGTGTATGTGTGTGACCATCCAGATTTTTCTCTGTAGAATTATTTGAATAACATTAAAGTCATAAAGACATTTAAAGTCTACATATTTATAAATTTAATAATTAGCTTATTGATGGACAATACACTCATGGTACTTGATGACCCAGAGCATTGTTGATGATTAGCATTAATATCATGACCTTAGTATTTTTTTGTTTGTTATTGTAGCTATTTTAACACAAATGTGTGTGAGCATGTGAAATTTTCATGATTGATTTTATAATATGCTAAGTTAAATATTGGCTAGATAATGATTAACCTCAGATTTTATAGTATACCTCTTTTAAATCCTGTCATAAAATATGGCTATTGATTTCTGAGTATTAATAATTATTGTTGGTAATGCCATATTATAATTTGTAATTACTTATTTTGGCTTCTGCCCTTTTTTGATGCCGATTAGAAATAGTAATGCTTTTGAAGATTATGATTGGTTTCACCCCAGTTATGACACTATATCCATATCGTTGCTATTGCCTAAAGATATCAACACACATGTAATATCTTTAGCATTAATCTTCAAATAAATATTTGATGTTTAACAGATATTATAAAGCATTAAAAAAAATCAATCTAATTTCTAGCAAGAAGCTGTTTCATGGATGATTATTACTTATTAGTTTTAATAAAGCAAAAATCATTTTTATCATCTAGTACAGTAGTATTAACAAATTGTCAGCAAAATACATTTCCTGATAATTTATATTATGTTTAATTAAATTAATGTAATACTAAACATATTCATTCTATTTGAATAAAGATATAAAATAAATCTTCAATTTAAATACTGATTTTGAAATTAGTCTAATAACTATCATCGTATTTAAATGTGTTTAATATTCTATTAATTTCTTTAAATAAAAGTTAAATTGCTTTTAGTGAAGTAACTACTTTTGTGTTTAATGGAAAAATTGTAATAGTTGCTACAAATATAAAACTGATATTTTAGTTTTTAACAGTTTAATCTGAATTAACGTTCTTTGGATAAGATACTGAATTGTTTTTTTGTTGTTGTTGTTGTTTTGTTCTTTTATGTAAATAATTATTATATTTATTAGTGAAATAACATAAAAATACGTGTTTTTAATAAATTATAATTAGATTCAAAAATATTAAGACACATAAAATTAACAAATCAGTAAAAAGTTTTTGATTAAGCACTTTTAACTTCAACTTTAAATCCATTTCTGAAATCTTATCTCTATATTTTAAATGATTGTATTTTAGATCAACTGAAGATATTATGGACAATTTGCTAAAAAGAATGGAAAACTACGCCAGCGATTTAGAAGAACAAGTAGAAATAAGAACGTCAAATTTAATTGATGAAAAGTGCAGAGTGCAAGATTTATTATATAAAATACTACCTGTGTAAGAGTGATAATAATAAATTAAAAATTACACAAATACAAACACCTCACATATAAAATTTCTGGAAATTGCAGTGTCTGACGAACTTTGCATTAAATAGTTGAGTGAGTTTTTTTTTCTTAAATATAAAAAAATCCCTATCTATAGAATTGTAAATTAAAAGACTTAAGATTATACCTAAAAAATCGTTTCCAAAACAATAACCCTATATAACTATGACATTAATATTACTAATCATGATATCTAAACTTTCATATTTTGTGGTGTAGTTACATTTTTGTTACTTATGTTTATAAATATATAGTCTTCATGATGTAATGGTAACTCTTTTGACTATCATTTCTTTAATCTCAGATCAAATATTTTCCAGGTAAAACATTCAGATTTCAAGCAGGTTAGAACTATTTTTAGGTAATTAGCTTGCAGCTATTTTACATAATCACCTAATATTGACCAGAGAAGGTTTCTATCTTCTAAGGTAAATAATAAAACAGGGATTTAAAATATCTAATCTTCTACCACTTTGCAATTGACAACCCTAATAATGATTAATCTTTTCTCTTTTAATATTTTTATGAGGATATATTAAAAAAATTTTCTTTCTGATGTGAAGGTGAATTCATATAGTAGTGTAAATAAAAGCTTTTAAAACACAGTACAGAAAAACATTAAAGAATATCCTTAAATGAACAGGCTTGAAAAATAAAACTATAAGCCTGTTTAGTGTTTGAAAAAAAAAATCATATTTGTATATTCATATATCACTAAAGACATATTATGTAAAGCATTCATTGCCAATTTAAACGTCTTTTATATTTTCTGTATAGAGAAAGTAAAGAAAAATAACTATTCATAAATGCTAGTTAAATTTTGGATGATGAGGACATGTCTTTCTACCTTGTTTTAATATTTAATTGAAATTATCTATATACGATAAACAGTTGAATGGATATCTAACTATACTATGGGCTGAAATCTGAAAAAAACATTCTAAAGTTGGTTGTTCTGAAAGAAATCTTAATTTGTATTTAACCCTTCATTTCATGTCAAGTGCTAAATAGCTAAGTTAATAGGCTAATAAATAAATAGCTAAATAGGAAGATAAATAAACAAATAGTAGATTGATAGATGGGTGGATTAATATATAGATAGTTAGATCGTTGAATGAATGGATGGGCAGACTAATAGATGAATAGGTGAAAAACAGATAGATAGATAGATAGACAGACAGACAGACAGACAGACAGATAGATAGATAGATAGATAGATAGATAGATAGATAGATAGATAGATAGATAGATAGATAGATAGATAGATAGATAGATAGATAGATAGATAGATAGATAGATAGATAGATAGATAGATAGATAGATAGATAGATAGATAGATAGATAGATAGATGGCTAGATAGATAGATAGATAGATAGATAGACAGACAGACAGACAGACAGACAGACAGGTAGGTAGGTAGGTAGGTAGGTAGATAGATAGATAGATAGATAGATAGATAGATAGATAGATAGATAGATAGATAGATAGATAGATAGATAGATAGATAGATAGATAGATAGATAGATAGATAGATAGATAGATAGATAGATAGATAGATAGATAGATAGATAGATAGATAGATAGGTCAGTCGGTAGGTAAGTAGGTAGGTAGGTGCTCTTAAATGCTATCCTAAGAAAAGTTACTAACAAATGTGTATTTACTGAAGTTTAGTACTTTAGATGACATATGTCCTCATATTCATAACATTGCAATTTGCATGAGAGGACTAGTGACTTTATGGAAATATATGTAAATTATATTACTTATAAGGAGAAACAGAATTTCTTCCTATTCATTGCATTAGAGTTGTTGACTATATACTACACCTCTTTAATTTTTTACTTAGCTCATTTTGTCTGATACATCAAGCAATACTTAAACGAACTAAATGGAATAGGCTTCAAATATACAGATCTTACAAGGAGAGTCAAAAAATTTTACAACAAAATAAGAACTAACCCACCCAAAGATGACAAACTTGGGATACTGCTCCTATACCTACCACATGTAGTTAAAAATCTAAATAAAATTTGTTCACAAACCATTAACTATTGCACTCATGCCACAATAAATAGACTGATAAATAATTCCAAAGATAGATTCTAGAACAATCAAACTCTGCACACTATATATAAAATTGCATGCCCCCAAGCAAGATGCAGCACTATCTACTACTGTGAATCACGCGTGTCTCTCTACAAGAGCCACAAACTATCCTGAACCTAAGACTATCTTCCATAATCACCAAAATGCAATGGACCATGCATTTAAGTCCATAGCCGCCAACATCACAGGTATCAAACAAAATGATGCTAGGCGAAAAATTAAAGAGGCGTGGCTTATAGCCAATAACTTTAATGCAATCAATAGGAAGGAATCATGCTTTCCCGTATTGAAGAAATAATATAATTTATATATAGTTACATAAAATCACTGCCTATACATATATGTGCACCCACTCAGCTAATCGCAATATGACTATGAGAACATATGTCGATCTCGAAAGAGCTAAGGTTCAGTAAATAAGCATTTGTTAATAGCGTTTAAGAGCATATATATATATATAAATTACAGCAGTATAAGAAAAGTTCGTTATTTTTTAAATTATACATTGATTTTGATAGATTAATTAACAAATAGATTGATAGATATATAAGCATTAAGTAAGTGTGAAAAGACATGGTAAGTAGATATATTCCGAATGAATGAACATATGCATGGCAACTGACTGGGATAAATATATAGGCGAATGTTCAGCCAAAGAATTACCTTGATCTAATGGCTTCCTCTTAAAGATTATCAGAAAATCTATTAAATTTAAATAATAATAACTGAATAGTGGAAGGCATTGGTTCTTCTAATATAGTCTTAGCATTAATCAAAAAAATTTAGTTTTCATCTCCTAGGCTAAATCATGTAAATCCATTTAAATGACCGAATATATAGCAATAGATAAATAAACTTATAAATAGTAAGATAACAAAAAGAAGACAAAGAGTATATAAATAACCTGTTAAACTGAAAAGATAAAATATATTTTATACTGTATATTTTTTAGTTTATTATGTCAGATGTCGTGAGCAAAATAATCTGGTCCTGATTCATACGTTTTGAAAACTTTATGAAAAACGAAATGTGATATGGTGCTTGCTAATAAAGACTATAATTGGATTTAAAACGTGAACTAAGAATGAGATTAGTTTTCTGTAACAATCTGAAATATTTGTCAAACAAAATTTTTTAACAATATGGAAATCAAATTTTCCATCCAGATGCTAGATGTTTTTTTCAACAACTAAAAGAAATATTAATTAGGGAGAAACAAAGAAACGGGGAAAGGGAAAAGGCAAGAACGACATACATACTGAAAAAAAGATATTAAAATAATTATATATATGTAATGTTACAATTTTAATAAAGATTTTACTTAAAAATAAAAATAACTTTTTTAAATAAATTTTTCTAGTTTTTTATTTCTAGTTTTACTTTAAATAGAAAGAAAATCTAGAAGAGGATATTAGGTTCAGATTTGTATTGGGAAGATTTATAAGCATTGATAAACATTATCTATCTGAATGGTGAATTCTGTATAATTTGATTTAACTCTTCAGTAAAGATATTTTGATAAATTATAGATCAAGACTATGGGTAACATCTTTAAATACATTCAATCAAATACCAAAATGAAGCTAAGAATTTTTGAATGCTGATTATTAAAGAAATATGGAGTATCCTAAAATACAATTACATCAACTTTGTATTATTAATTTGAAGATTATCCTAATTGTGATGTTGTTATACTCTTAATGATGAGTTGAAGTAATTTTATCTTGTTTTATAGTTGGATAAACATAGCTCCATTAAATAAAGTTTTTAGGAGGCAAAAATTTCAAATTGTAGTCTAATCTTTATTACCTATAAATAAATAGATAGATAAATAAACGGATTTATAGATATATTAATAAATAGATAAATAATATAGGTTTCATAGTGATAGCTAGACCTGTAAATAGATAAGTAGATAGATAAACAGATAGACAGGTAAATTCATAGATGGATTGACAAATAATTTAATTTGACCATAAACAGGTAATAATTTAAAGTTTTATTAATTCTTTTTGTGCAATTTAAAGAATTTTTATAATTTTTGTATATTATTGTATTAGTTAAAAGTTAATCTTGATATAACATATTTTAACTATGGCTTTAATATGTACTTTAGAAATTATCAATTCTCATTAATAATAATATGTTTATTAGATGTTCCACACTAAATATAATATTTTATATTAGCAGAATATGAAAATATAAAATATTCTTGCAAGACTTTCTATTAGTAGATAGTATAAATTATTTTAGATGCCTCTGAAAATAATCATCCATTTATTATTTAAAATACACAATATATTAGGTGGTATGTTGAATGCAGTTGATCTACGATTTCAAATATATATATATATATGCGTGTGATTTCGTTATCCTAATTTCTTTATAGAAAGATGGATGTTTTATTCTCATGTTATATACGGATCCTTAAACACATGGTGGAAAACCAGCTGACGATAAGAAGTAACCCGATATGATGTTACGATGTTATAATAACGCTGAATAGAATTAAGATCGATGTTTCTCTATAGATAATCCTCTCTAATGTATATGTTTTAGCGTAGCTTTTTAACTTTCATATTGATATTAGATATTAATATTTAATAAAAATGTATACCTGCATTTATTAGAAATCGAATATAGTTCTGTGAATATTTCGGTGAAATGAAATTTGATTTAGAATGCAAATTCCAAACGATCAGTCGTTGTTAAGTCATTACACTTTCATTTGTTTAGGAAAATAGACGATAAACGTTTAAGCTGAAATAAACTTTCTTTACACAAAACTTCATAAATATATATATTGTTGCTCTTGTGATAAAATAAAGTCTGCTAAATTTTAATTTTCTCCTATGACAGGTGAATGTATGTAAAAAGCGAATATGCTTTCAAAGAAAAATACGCAATATCCCTTTGTTTTTGTTGACAGTAAGTCAAGAACAGTTTTTATCTCCTCTTTTTTTTTTTTAAATAATATCACCGATTGTTGTGGTCATGCGCAGACTTCCTTTAAACATTATTTAAAACATGAATCTTTTTTATACATAATGGATTTATATAAATTTGGGCATTTATTATTTATTCCTATTATTCCTATCGAGATGTGTGTGTATATTTACGAATATGTATGTAGATAATCGTTATTGTGAGTAATGAGCTATTTTAATGTATAAAAAAAAACTTAAACTTCTTGTGACACTTATGATTTCTGTTACCAGGGAATCGTTTAAGCCTGATGTTTAAATGATGTATTAAGTGAATAATTTTTTTTTATAATGTACAAAAAGGGTTATATACACCTTAATGGTATAATATATATATATGTTCATTATACATTGTGAAATCAGTAAACAATATATATTCTATTATAATCAAAGCTTGTCAACAAAATGTGAGCTTTTATACGCAATGTCTGTACACAAGAGGAGCTAGAACAAATTTAGCAGATATCATAGTCTAACTGCTTAACGTTAATGCAAAAGATAAAATTATATAAAATTCACTTTCCCATAAAGCATCTTGTACACAAAAAAGTATCTTTGTATGTAAACAAATAACTTAACAATTCAGTAAATGTGTAATTCTCTTATTCTTCTCTTTCACGTTCTTTGCACATCTTCATATATTCATATATATATTGCTTATAACAGTTCTTTCATATACACTTCAATGCAAACAAATTTTCTTAAAAACTTCTTTATTTCCCTTACAGTTTCTGATGAAGACTGCTGGACAGTCAAAACTGTAAGGAAAATAAAGAAGTTTTTAAGAAAATTTGTTTGCATTGAAGTGTATATGAAAGATGTGTTATAAGCAATATATATATATATATGTGTGTGTAATTATTTGAAGTGATATTAATTATTTAAACATTACCTTATTAAGTTATTTAGTTGTATATTAGGTTTTCTATGGAAAAAATAGCTTTATATATTAGGGATTGGTATTATTTTCGGTATAAAAAAATGTCATTGAAGAATATTATTCAAAACATATCTGATTGTGGTGAATGTGATAATTTGGCTATTCATTTTATTTAAAAAAGAAAGATATGATAGTGCAAGTTTATTTTTACTTTTATTATTTTTATATGTACCTCATGAATGTATTATTAAATTATGTTTACATCACAATTTTAAGTTATATATTATTCTACACTTAAGCCAGCATTAGTATTTAAGATCTGAATGGCTGTTGATAGTCACAAGCGTTTGAGAGGTTTGCAGCTCTCAGTTTAATTTCAATACCGTCTGCGCTTGATAAAATAACATTATATATATATTGTAACTGACAGAATTGCATAACCCACAGGAAAATCACCTGAGAGCAATCTGCATGTGGGTTTCACATTCTGACATCACAGACTAATAATTTATTTCTTTTTTCAGCCCACTAAGATCAAGAAGAAACAAGTGACTCTTAATTATTCTACTTAAATTAGTGATTGCAAATAATGACAAAATAATGAGACATACAATTTATTTTTATATATACTTTAGAAATTAACACACATAGTGGCATAACTTTACTTAATTGATTTAACTAATTTTGACAAATTCGTTTATGTGAAATAAACATTTATAAATCATATTATTATTATTTTATTCTTATGTAAAAATTTAGATGATGCACAGGCATAGTACACATAAAACTTAAATGCTTTTAAACAATTAATACTGTTATTATCACCATTCTAAGATTAGCAAACCTGCAAAATGAGGATAATACAATATTATAAACTAAGATAAATAACTTATGGATGATTTAACTAATTGACTGTAGTGATCAACATCAGCCATGATATTAGTAAATAATTACGATAATAAAATAATTGTAAGATACAGGAAATAGCATCTGTACCGCAATAATTTATGAAGAAAAACAAATACATGTATCAAGTATATGCAAACAGTAGGAAATAACTTCTACCGTGTGCATCTGAGTGAACTGCATGTATGAAGATAAAGTAGATAATCTATGTTAGGAAATTTTTATCTACCGTTCATCACCCTACTAAACAAATAATGAAAGTAAGAGGTCAGAAAACCGCAAATGGTTTTACAATCAATTATCCCTAATACTTTTCATAAGAATGAGTTTCATATATAACTAGCATAACCTAAATTGACTGTTGACAGCCATCCATTTCTATCAGTTATATTTCTTCAAAACAAAAGGGTAGTTCGTTCAAACAGAAGCCTATTCTTATAAATAAGTACAACCTTAATCTAGCCTGTCTATGCAGCATGATTAAACTCCATTCTTTTTCTTTTTCTTTCATATGTCATAGCATCGGCCGGGACGCGAACCCACAACCGTCTGCAACCAACTACTTGCTTGCATGGCGGCTGCGATACCTCTCGACTAACAACGCAAGACAACTCCATTCTTGATTTATTAATTTGAAGATTTAACATATTTTTGAATTTAAATAAAGTGGACGTGACTAATTTAATTAACATACAAATCATTGTTAGCATAGCCAGAGATTGTTAAATTATACTTTAACTCATTTAGAAAAACTTACTATTTTAAATGACTGCTAACTAAATTTAGCATTTATAAAGAAAAGACAACAATCTTTTGCCATTCATGCTCATAAATAGATTAAACAAATAATTATTTTCTAACATATTTTCATCAGATAGAAATAAATAATAATTAGTTAGAGATTGGTTTAAAATTCATACCTATTATTTCAGTGTAAAAGTTTGCGTTAGTATTGGTTTATTTTGGTGAAGTTTATTCTTTGACCATAACTATGGTGAATGAAGGTTGGCAGTATTTATTTTCGGTTTGATAACTGTTTTCTTCCTGTAGCTTTGAGCATCAAATTTTATGCATATAAGGTTAACACATAGTGGACACACCTTCTGGTGATTTTTCCATTTGTTGAAGGTTTTTACTCTTGGACTCAGGGATGGGTTTCCAGCTAGCATTCTGGCATTTGACAGAGTGAAGCAGATGATGGCATCCCCTGCATGTCTTCAAACTGCAGAAACAAACATAATTATGAAGTTCTGGCTGAGAATAACAGAATAATTACAGCACATGGCAGAATAATAGAGCACAGCTGTAATGCGGAATAATGGAAGAATAATAATTCTGAATAGCACAATAATCTTAGAATAAGAGAGAAGTAATATTGAATCTAATTACAAGCACTATCTCTAGAGTTAGATTATCAATAAACTTCGGATCCATTGCTCATCTTTTGGATCCTTTAATCGATTAGCTATAGATAACTCCAGAAACTTCGCTGAGGTCTGCGGCTTATTTGCCCATTACCTTATTTACAGATCTTTATTTTTGACCTGGGCTTATAAAATAATAGCCTGTTTTTAACTATTTTATATCAGATATTTATCTCTTTATGAAGTTAATTGTTTTATCTGTTTACAAGCATTTAAGTAGTCTTTACAATGACATTTCCACTTCTAACACTTAGCAACAAAAATACCTTTTGTTTTTAACTTGCTTTTAGACTAAATTTAGACTATTACAATTTTTAGAAGTAATAAATCATAGAATTATGCTTTACGCTTGACCAAATTATAATAATATTAAATAATGCTATCACACTTATAACGTAAAGCTGTATAAATTAATATCAATTAATCAATTAAAATGGCTTAGCGCTTTCGAAAAAATGTATTTCTCATAATTATAGCCTGTTATGATTCATTCATTGGAATCATTCTATATGTATAATATGCAAACTCTATGCAAATGAGTCAATTAGCCCATCTTTTTGATATAGCAAAACATGCTTCTTTACGATTAATGGCGAAGGAGTCTTCGGCTATGAAGTAAACCTCCTTTACCTTACATTTAATTGCTATTAATTTATACAGCTTTATACAGTATAAGTGTCATAGCACTATTTAATATTATTATATTTTGTTTTAAATTAATATAAAATATAAATTTATAATTTAATTACTCATACCGTATACTTTTATCTGTGCTTATAAAATATATAAATAACTTTTATTTATTAAAATTATTTAAATAAAATCTATTTTTTACAATGGCTTAGTAATTTTTTAATTACTAACATTAAGTATAAATATGTAAGCATGTATATAACTTCAATATTATATATATATGGGGAAGAGGTGTTGAACTGTATTGCACACTTGCAATTCAATAAATAATATGTATCCTATTGTAATTAAAACTGATTAATAAAATGTGAATTATTATTTGAGATATATGATGTACACGGATGGAAACTGGATCTCGCAACAAAATATAGCCGACATCGATGCTCCAATATATATATATATGTGTGTGTGTGTGTGTGTTAAGTGTGTGTATGGTATATGTGAGCATTATAGAAAAAGAATTATTAAAAATTCAATTATTATTTTTTTGTTTGTTAGTTTGTTTATGGTCACTAAATTAATTCCAATATCTTGTATATATTTTAATTGAAAATTATTCCCGTCTTAATTTAAATTAGAATTGTACATTTTTAATATACATATTAGGTCAGTAGCTGATCAGCTTCTTCGAGGAACATCGGTACCTCCTCGCACATTTGACAATGTTAGTATTTATTTCAGTAACATTGTAGGATTCTCTTTACTATTTGCAAGAACTTCAGCGTTAGAGGTAGTATAATTTTATTTACAAAAAAATATATATTAAAATATTGTAATTAATTTATTAAATTAAAAATGTTTGACTTTGTATTTTTTAAATAATATATATATATATATATATATTCATGGGATAGTAAAGAAATAAAGTACTGCTTTAAAAAAATGGATATTAAACTGCATTAATTATTAAGTATATATATATTTATCCTGTCTTCAAGAAAATTCCCTGATATTTCAATCAAGAAGAAAGATTATGCTAATTTTCATCTTAAAGTCAGAAGTAAAAAAAAATCAGTAAATTCACTACTTGGCTGATGCGTGTTGGTAAACAGACCATATATATTTGTTTACCATGGGAATAATCATTTACTAATAATAGCTGAAACGACAAGAAGGAATGAAATGATCATTGGAAACTTGCCGGTTCGGTTTTTTAAGATCTCAGAGA
This sequence comes from Epiperipatus broadwayi, assembly GCA_028023455.1. Classification (NCBI taxonomy): domain Eukaryota; kingdom Metazoa; phylum Onychophora; class Udeonychophora; order Euonychophora; family Peripatidae; genus Epiperipatus; species Epiperipatus broadwayi. The sequence continues at coordinate 77,026 of JAQFVV010006764.1, forward strand.
CGAACATTTTTAAGTTAATGGAGATTCCTTATATATATTTTTACAGTCGTGAGAGACAAAACTAAATTGTGAATTAAATTGTGGCCTTTATTGCCAGAAGGTTTTAAAATTGCCAACAAAGATAGTGATTGGACTGAAGGCAGAATAAGCTAAGAATCCCTAATTACAGAACCAGATTATTATTCGAAGATGACTTATTTAGGTACCTAGAACTGCAGAAAGGGCATTCTTGGATTTTATGATTTTAAGAAAAATGATGAAGAGATAATTGATTTACAATGAGGGGGTATGGTTTACTTCAGAACTATAAATCTTGGAACCACAAGTGGAATCGAATTCATTTTAGAGTTTGATGTTATATTAGAGTAGTAAGATTAGTTGTTCACCTTAATGATAAATATCAAATGCATGCCTACCTAGTTCTCATGGTTATGAAAGAGTATTTTTATATAGATCATATAATGTTTTTGAACTTTCTCAATAACATTTAAAAAAATTTCTTAAGAAACTTTAATACTAGAACTGATAAAAACAAAGATAAAAGTGGTGTGAATAAATTTCTTATGTGGAAGACATGAGAGAGGAGCTTGGAGTTTTGTAGAAAAAGAAAAGCTGTATATTATGAATTCTTTTTTGGGGGAAATGCCAAACGAAAATGGACAGGAATGTATTCAAAAGTACAGCAGAATTGGATTATATTTTGACTAATAGAAAATAATTATTCAGAATTGTAACATTCTTAATAGATTCTACACAGAAAGTAATCATCGATATGTAAGTGTAAGATATGCGTTGATGTAAAACTAGAGAGTCAAAAATTATTAACCTTTTAAAAAATAATATTGATTATCAATATTAATAACTTTCAGTAACACTTCATTGAATTTAAAATATAACTTTCTAATCGTTTTTAAATAGTAACAGACTTTGAAAATGGTTCAGACTGGATCGAAAATTAATAACAAAATAACTGATTCTGTTTTAAAAACTGCAAGAAATATACCTGGGATAAAAAACAGAAAGACATGACAATGATGACGAAAAAGTAAAAAATAAAAAGCTTAAAAATAATCATCTAAGAAAAATCAAATATCTAGAAGTTTTGTGACATGGTAGTGAAAAATTTAAATAACAACATAAGAAAATATAATTATGAATTGGCAATCAAAGCTATCAAGAGAAGTAAAATCCTCAAAAGTTTAATCAATAGCTTAGTATTAAAATGAAAGTTATTTCAACTATAAAAAAAAATAGAACAATTATTAAAAAGAGCAGTACACCTTGAGTATATGTGAAAGAGTTCTATAACCAATTATATAATAATGAAGAACCAGAAAATAAAGTATCACTACAATTACTACATTTTTTGAATTGTTAAGTATTTCAAATGAAAAGGTGATAATATATTGGTTCTAAATAATTTCAAATCTCCTATAGCCATCGTTAGATTCTAAACAACCAAAAGAATATGCTGAATTCCTTAGCACAGTGAATCACATCCAATTATTGAATAGATTAAAGAAAGAATTATTGAATATGAGTTATATTATTGTTTGGATTTGTAAACTAAAAAAAATTATTCTATAAGTAATAATATTTCTGTACTGTAATTTTCACTACACCACTCTTATGCAAGGAAGGGACTGGTTTCTATCAGCTTTTAACAAGCACTTTGTGGAGAGATGAAATCATAAACATGTGCCCAAAGATATGTAAAAAAGATCTATGGTCTCCAAGATTTACATTTTGTGCTAAATCAACACTTTTCATTTGGCCCACACCTACAATCTCTTACGTATATCTTTATAATTGTTAAGTATATATATATATATGTTAATTCTAATATTTTCACGGATAAAAGATGTCATATTATTATTACTATTTGCGGATATTCCGTGTAGTGAAAAAGCTAAATGCTGACGTTTCAGTACAATATCAAGTACCTTCCTCAGAGCGTCCTCTTTCTCAAATCATAAGAATGCACGTGAGATTTAAAACCGTTTTTATCGTTTTCTTTCTTCTCATATTTAAATTCTATTGGTTGAGAAGTTTTAGAATTTATTTTCTCTTCCAATAGCTTCTTCCAAATGTTGTTAATCTTCTTTAATTCACACCTTCATTTATGCTCTTGGGCCTTTTAAAAATCTCTATAGCTTCTCTTAGCAATCTCTGGTCATATTGTTCAATTTTTGCTAAAATATTTGTTTTTTCAAAATTGATATCATGATTTGTTAATTTTATATGAGAATAAATAGCTGATGAATTGGATTTTTCTCTCACTGCCAGAATGTGTTCTTCCTTTCTAATATTTATTCTACGATTAGTCTGTCCTATATATGTATGTGGACAGACCCTTCATGGAATTTCATATACACCATGACACTCCAAAGCAATTTTATCTTTAGGAAGTGGAAATATTTCACTATTTTTTTATAAGTAGTGTAAATTGTGTGAATATTATTATTTTTTAAAATGTTACCAATTCTATCAGTTACTCCTTTTATATATGGCAAAATTGTCTTAATTTTTGATGTATCAAAATCTTTTTTCTTTTGATATGTATAAGCCCTATTAATAATGTTGTAATTAAAACCGTTACGAAGAAGCATTTTATTAGTACTAAAAAGGTCCCGGTAAAAATGGCTATCATCAGAAAGTCTCTTTGTTCTATCCAATAATATCTTTGCTACTGAAAATAGTTGTGCAGGATGGTGATGAGAGGAAAAATGCAGATATCTCCCAGTGTGTGTTGGTTTTTTATATATACCATGGGATAAAGAACCATCTTCCCTTCTTTCAATCAAAACATCTAAAAAAGGTAATTGATTATTATTTTCTATCTCCATGGTAAATTTAATATTGTTATAAAAAGAGTTTAAAAACTTAAAAAAGTCATCAAGAGCATACTTGCCATGAGGCCAAATAACAAAGGTATCATCAACATACCTCAGCCATATAGATGGTTTTTTAACTGCTAAAGTCAAAATTTTATTTTCCAAATCCTCCATAAAAATAGAAGCTAATGCTGGAGAAATTGGTGAACCCATAGCTAGACCTGATGTTTGTTTATACATCTGCCCATCAAAAACAAAAAATGTATTCGATAAGCAGTGTTCAATCAAAATCACAGCAAAATTAGGCAACTGAATATTTTTTAAAACTTGAATCGCTTCATTTACAGGTACACTAGTAAAAAGTGAAACAATGTCAAAACTTACCAAAATATCATTCTTAGACTGTAGTATTACCCTTATCTGCCGGAAGAATAGTAATAGATTTATCATTTTTTTAATGCAAACAAAGCTCTTCTTTCATTAATTGATAAATTACAACATTATTAATAGGGCTTATACATATCAAAAGAAAAAAAAGATTTTGATACATCAACAATTAAGACAATTTTGCCATATATAAAAGGAGTAACTGATAGAATTGGTAACATTTTTAAAAATAATAATATTCGCACAATTTACACTACTTATAAAAAAATTAGTGAAATATTTCCACTTCCTAAAGATAAAATTGCTTTGGAGTATCATGGTGTATATGAAATTCCATGTAGGGTCTGTCCACATACATATATAGGACAGACTAATCGTAGAATAAATATTAGAAAGGAAGAACACATTCTGGTAGTGAGAGAAAAATCCAATTCATCAGCTATTTATTCTCATATAAAATTAACAAATCATGATATCAGTTTTGAAAAAAACAAATATTTTAGCAAAAATAGAACAATATGACCAGAGATTGCTAAGAGAAGCTATAGAGATTTTTAAAAGGCCCAAGAGCATAAATGAAAGGTGTGAATTAAAGAAGATTAACAACATTTGGAAGAAGCTATTGGAAGAGAAAATAAATTTTAAAACTTCTCAACCAATAGAATTTAAATATGAGGAGAAAGAAAACGATAAAAACGGTTTTAAATCTCACGTGCATTCTTATGATTTGAGAAAGAGGACGCTCTGAGGAAGGTACTTGATATTGTACTGAAACGTCAGCATTTAGTTTTTTTACTACACAGAATATCCTGCAAATAGGAATAATAATATGACATATATATTATTACAGTTTAATTAAGGTGTTAAATGTGCTGCCCTTACAACGTTGACACAAATCATTTAATAAAAGTATATTAATAATTTTTATTAGTCATTTATTAGACTAGAGATTATTCAATACTGAATAATATTTCTGTAGATGTAATTTTCACTACTCCTCTTTTATTAAGGTCGGGACTGGTTTCTATCGCTTTTAATATCTTGAGGATCAGAAATCTTTTTCACATGTATTTGGTTTTTACATGGGTTAAAAGTGGATAGAAACTAGTCCCTATTTTGCATGAGAGTGGTGTAATACAACTTACACTACAAAAATATATACTACAGAAATATTATTGATTATTAGATAATCTCTAGTGTAATAAATGACTAATAAAAATTATCATTTTATAAGTATTTCTTCAGCAATTAAAATGTTGGGTCATCAAGATATAGACCCTGGAATATTGATATATTCTGAAGAAATAACAATGATTTGACTATATAGTAATACTAAGAAGATTGATCTTAAGATCTATGTAAAGCAAGATCATTTCATATCTTTAAAACTTATCTTGTGGATTAAAATACTGAGCTAAGGAAATAAAAATAAATGTAGCTTATTAGAGTCATCTATAACTTTTTGATGATAGTGTTTTTATAAATTATGCTTCGGAGCTTTAGAAATATTGCAAGAATTATCAGATGAGAGTGAGAAAGTAGAATTAAAGATAGGTTCTAGTGACTAAAGTATGGTTCAATGGATTTTGTCAAAGTAAAAATTAATAATCATAAATTAGAATAAGTTAACAATTACAAATACCTTATTTTGATCTGATTCATGGAAAACGCTGTGGAAGAGGATACCAAAGCTTCAGTCACTGAAAGAATTAAAAGACTAAAGTGAAATTGAGCTAGTCAGTTTTCTAAAAATTTTGACAGTAGATGGACAGTAGACTTGTAACTTGTATCCTAAAATGTTGTAAAAAAACGGAGAATGAGACTACATATAAGATTAATGGGTGAAATATCAATGTTTGCTGGCATACTGCATAGGAGAGAGCCTATTAATTGATAAAACTTGATTAAATTTGGAGAAATGATTCGCTCTGCAATGTATTAGTTATGGTTTAAAATAATATATTATACATATACATATATATTTAATATTTTCACGATTATATAATTAAGATAAAGTTTTATTTGGGTTAAACGTATTATTTTGTTTTAATTTTTAACGTTTAGATAAAATAACATTTATTCTCGTCAAGGTGTTAAGGTATTAGAGTATAACTATTATGTCTTAAGTAATAATGAGATTGAGCATGAAGTAAAGAACAATCATTATAATGATCATTCAGAAGACCTGAATTAACAAAATAATACACAGTATAACCTAAATAAGAGTATATATTTAAAACATTTGCTATAAAAATTAAAATTTGCTTTAATAAGCTTTTGCGATTAGAATATAAAAAATACTGTTTATATTATTTTATATTTTACGTTCATTTTGCATAAATAATTTTAATGAAATTATATATATTTTAGGTTATTCACTTGCTCAATGATTTATACAGTCAGTTTGATGAAATTACCGAAGATTTTGATGTTTATAAGGTAATTTAGTGTATATTTTTTAAATATTTATGTATGCAGTTAATTTATATACCTTCAGAAAAAATTTGACTTAAAAAGCTACTACTGACATAGGCATACATATGTGCTTGATAATAAAATGACCATATATTAACTAGAGCACTTAAATATTCTCTGTTAAAATTATTGTGAAATAATATATTAGATGGCTTAGAAAATAGCTACTCTCTAAATTACAACCGATAATAATACAAGGTCGTGAGCCTTGCATTATTATTTAATACCATAAGCTCAAAAGAGAATATTTCATTGCTTTGGTTTATATAGTATATTTATAGTATTTTTATATAAGAAAGTTTATAAATAATTATTTTACACACATACATAAGTGAACATTCATATGAGTATTGGCAAATATATCAAAAATATCTAGCTTCAGAAATTGCATAGAAGACTGATCAATTTATTATAAAAATATTTGCTTTTGTTTTTTTTTGGTTGGCTAACTTAATAAATAATTTATAAAAAGAATTATCTATTTTTTACATTGAATTTCTATTTAGATTATTAAATTCTCAATTATATTTGAGGACATTTTGACTAGAAAACGTGGATACAATTATGGTATTGGCAGATAATGGAAAAGGAATTATTTATGCTGTTATATTAAAATTAAATACCATACACAGCTTATGGAAATATACGTAACATTAAGTTTAAAAAATTTGAAATTCAGTTAAAGCTGACAACGATTACCAGGTAATCGAGATAGAAAGCGCTACAAAAGAATTTAAACTATAATATTGCATTTACTAATAATCATATATATATATGTTGATACGAAGATTTTCATGGATTGCATATATAAAAGACATATTTTGCGGGTTCATCCCGTGTTAAAAATTTAAAAATTAATATATATAATGTAAAAATTATATATATATATATTCTACCTAAGCCTCTTTTGCGTCATCTTGTAATTTTTTATAAACATCATTTATATAAAATCAATAAAATATTTAATGTCTATAATAACGACTCGATCAGAACTTTGTACCTCCCTCTTACACAAAATCCTATCACGGGGCTGTCGGTACTTTGGGTAGAGTGGTCAATATCATTTGCAAACATTTGCCAATAACATTAATACTCGTTTACTAGATTACACATTAGCCAATCAAACCTTTTATTTATTTAAAGGAAAAAATCCAATGGGCGCCAGCCGACCTTTGTCGACAAGTCTGCTTGACCAATACGATCTAGTACCTGCTCCCGCTAGCTCAGCTACAATAATCAATAAAATATATACTCTGCCTACCTAAAAAATCAATTTACGAATCTTTCTCTGCGCTAATTTTCTCACTTTCCTTTTTTTTTTTTTTATTTAATTTAAGTAATCACTAACCCATTAAGTCTCCATTTACGCTATTTCACTTCGTTTGGTCTTATAATATAATTAATTACACTTTTGTTCAAGTTTAGATAATATTTAATACAACCAAAATATCATATTATACATACATTTAAAAAGTAATTATATGCACACAAATATATTTGAAATCATAATAAAATCCCTGGGTAATGGAGCTAAAGACAATTAGTAATTATTGTTCGTAACATAAAGTTCAGAGTTTATTATTCCACATATTATTACGGCTTTTAATTAGTGAACAAAAAATGAAATAAATATTACCTAGCTTTCTCCTTTATGCAAGGTTCTGAGCGTAGCTTCTGATAGTGTTTCCTTCAGTCAGTTAGCGCTAACTCTTTGCGATCCTTTTCCCGATGTCGTTGGAATCCTGTGGGCTTCACCGTGGACACTCCGTTTCCTTCTTGTTTTATGCGACCATGATCGACATTCAAACTGTCTGCTGTTGGTATTGCAGGGAAGGATTTGGCTGGCTGTTCACACGATGGGTTTAACAATGCATCATTATGTTTTATTTAACTTTAGACGTATATTAATAATATGACTATGAAATTAAGAATAAATCAGAATCAAATTTTAATCACAATATCAAATTCAATCTAACAATTCAATACTCCAATAATACAATAGAAAATTCGCCCCTTTTATATTTTATGGTCATTATCTTGCGGATTCAATCTACATTCTGAATTTTTGCTATTGGACAATTATTTCCTTTCTTTCGACTCTCTACACAGTTTCATTGGTCATTCTTTAGATGATTGCAAATTTCAATTTCTTTGTTAGAGTTATTTCACTAACTAGTCGTTTAATGGAAATTTCTCATGTTTGTCATTAGCTCCCATTGTTCACTACATTCCTTTGATTATATATATATATATATATATTTTATTATAAGACAAAACGAACTCCACCTTGCCTTTTTTTTTTTTTTTTAAAGCAATCTTAAATCAAATTTTAATTAAATCAAATTTTTAGTTAAATGAAGTTTTAATTCTTTAGGTTTTATTTAAATATGATTCAAAATTATATCTTATAAAACTGTCTAATTTATGCTTTTAACAATAAACCCTTCTATGAGAAAAAAAATTCTTTTTATTCTTATTTTACCCTACAAGACCTTTTATTTTTATTAAATATTTAAACAAATATTTTATCAATTTATATTTCTCCCAAAATTATGTGTAACTCCGAAGAAAGCACACTCCTTCCTGATGTATCTCGGTACATTTCTCCGTCCCCCCTTTTGAAACTAAAATATCACTCTGAATGTTTTAGTTTCAATGTTTAACTTTATTCTTACTATACATTCCCCTCGATTTATTTTGATGGAAGTTCGTCCTTTCTTATTCTCGTGTGTCCGTGTTACTTGTTAAGTTTTCGGTCCCATTATACCCATTTATTCATTTTTTTTTTATTTACGCTCGATCAGGTGGTTCTCCCTTTCTGCCATGTGGGTCGTTGTACCCATCCCATCTCCTATATCGATCTGGAGGTTCCCTAGCTAGATTGCCATAATCAATCTGTGTTAGAAATTCCGCCATTTCCTCCACTGACCATCCGTCTTTACTTAACATTAGCTGTTGTATGTTTGGTGGCATATTATTGCGTAGGCTTCTGATTATCTGACCATCTGACATAGAGAATGCCGTCAATGCCTTAAGTTTTGACACTTGTCGGTAAAAGAATTTCGCATACGTCTCTCCCCGCGCACTTGAATATCTCTCGTGGGATATTTTATACAAGATTCCGTCTTGCCTAGCTTCATTCCAAAATGCCCTTAACATAGCCTGTCTGTATTCTCTGAATGTCTGTGGTTTCTTGTCCAAGGTGTGCCACCAATCACATGCCGTCTCTTGGAGGTAACTACTGGCCACCGCAACCTTGTCCTCTTCCGGTAAACTTTTACTATGGAACATATTACTCAGGCTTTCTAAATGTTTCAGCGGGTTTTCTCCTACCTCCGCTTTGAATACTGAAATGGTAAACTGCTTCTCCATAAATCTACTCGTCTGTTCACTGTGTCTATTCTCAATCTTAAACTCCTCATACTTCTGTTCTACCTGTCTTATTTTCTGCCCTGTGTCTCCCACTACGTCTTTACATATCTCCTTTACTTTAGTTTTTATATTCTTGGTGGTCTCTATTTCATTCTCTAAGTTCCCTAATTCCTGTCACGTCATTTCCTGGCTACTTATTAAGTCTTGACATATCTCTTCCACGCGTACTATTCTCTCTTCTAGCTGGCTTTTCCCTATACTGCTTGACTCTTCCCTCGCTTCTATATTTTCTTTTAATTCTAATATTTCGTACCTTTCTTCTTCTAAACCCTTCATTACTCCTATCACTTCCTCGTATGCGTCCATTCTTGCTGTCAATTCCTGTTTCATTTCTCTCATCTCTGTCCTAAGTTCATTAATTTCCTGCTTCATTTCTTGTTGATTTTGTTTGATGTCTTTACGTATCTCTTTCATCATGTTCATCAAAATTTGGAATGCACTTTCTTCCACTATTTGCGGATTTTTAAAAAATATCGGGCTTACTTCTGGCGTTGCCCTCCCGTCGTTTCCACTTTCGTCCATTTTTTTCTTTTTAATAATAATAATAAACTTACGTACGTACAACCAAAACCTAACCTTCCCAGTTCCCTTTTTTTTTTTTTTTCTTATGCTAAAATTCCCCGGAGTGTCCCTATGCTTCCACGTTTTATATAATTGCAAAATCACCTTTACAGTTGCGCTGCTTATACTGTTTTCTAATCCTACTATCACGCTCCCTCCCACTTCTTTTTACTAGCTATCACTTCTGTCACTCATACACGACTCTGGCCACACCGCTTAAAATGTCCAGTCATGACTCACGTCAGTCCTGCCATTCAAAACGTTTAGTTTCGTTCCACGTTGACGCGCCATTTCTACCTAAGCCTCTTTTGCGTCGTCTTGTAATTTTTTATAAACATCATTTATATAAAATCAATAAAATATTTAATGTCTATAATAACGACTCGATCAGAACTTTAACCTCCCTCTTACACAAAATCCTATCATGGGGCTGTCGGTACCTCGGGTAGAGTGGTCAATATCATTTGCAAACATTTGCCAATAACATTAATACTCATTTACTAGATTACACATTAGCCAATCAAACCTTTTATTTATTTAAAGGAAAAAATCCAATGGGCGCCAGCCGACCTTTGTCGACAAGTCTGCTTGACCAATACGATCTAGTACCCGCTCCCGCTAGCTCAGCTACAATAATCAATAAAATATATACTCCACCTACCTAAAAAATCAATTTACGAATCTTTCTCTGCGCTAATTTTTTCACTTTCCTTTTTTTTTATTTTATTTAATTTAAGTAATCACTAACCCATTAAGTCTCCATTTACGCTATTTCACTTCGTTTGGTCTTATAATATAATTAATTACACTTTTGTTCAAGTTTAGATAATATTTAATACAACCAAAATATCATATTATACATACATTTAAAAAGTAATTATACGCACACAAATATATTTGAAATCATAATAAAATCCCTGGGTAATGGAGCTAAAGACAATTAGTAATTATTGTTCGTAACATAAAGTTCAGAGTTTATTATTCCACATATTATTACGGCTTTTAATTAGTGAACAAAAAATGAAATAAATATTACCTAGCTTTCTCCTTTATGCAAGGTTCCGAGCGTAGCTTCTGATAGTGTTTCCTTCGGTCAGTTAGCGCTAACTCTTTGCGATCCTTTTCCCGATGTCATTGGGATCCTGTGGGCTTCACCGTGGAAACTCCGTTTCCTTCTTGTTTTACGCGACCATGATCGACATTCGAACTGTCTGCTGTTGGTATTGCAGGGAAGAATTCGGCCGGCTGTTCCCACGATGGGTTTAACAATGCAGCATTATGTTTTATTTAACTTTAGACGTATATTAATAATATGACTATGAAATTAAGAATAAATCAGAATCAAATTTTAATCACAATATCAAATTCAATCTAATAATTCAATACTCCAATAATACAATAGAAAATTCGCCCCTTTTATATTTTACGGTCCTTATCTTGCGGATTCAATCTACATTCTGAATTTCTGCTATTGGACAATTATTTCCTTTCTTTCGACTCTCTATACAGTTTCATTGGTCATTCTTTAGATGATTGCAAATTTCAATTTCTTTGTTAGAGTTATTTCACTAACTAGCCGTTTAATGGAAATTTCTCATGTTTGTCATTAACTCCCATTGTTCACTACATTCCTTTGATTATATATATATATATATATATATATATATATATTTTATTTTATTATAAGACAAAACAAACTCCACCTTGCTTTTTTTTCTTTTTTTTTAAAGCAATCTTAAATCAAATTTCAATTAAATCAAATTTTTAGTTAAATCAAGTTTTAATTCTTTAGGTTTTATTTAAATATGATTCAAAATTATATCTTATAAAACTGTCTAATTTATGCTTTTAACGATAAACCCTTCTATGAGAAAAAAAATTCTTTTTATTCTTATTTTACCCTACAAGACCTTTTATTTTTATTAAATATTTAAACAAATATTTTATCAATTTATATTTCTCCCAAAATTATGTGTAACTCCGAAGAAAGCACACTCCTTCCTGATGTATCTCGGTACAATATATATATATATTAGCATGCTCTTAATTATATATATATATATAATGTGTGTGTGTGTGTAATTCTAGAAATGAAATATTATGTAAATATCTTTGAAGAAAAAGCTCTCTCTAGCTAGACCAAGAAATTTAAAATCTTTGAAATAAAAGATTCAAATTTAATAAATCTCATTTTATTCCAAGAATTTATATATTTTAAATATATTAAGATTATATGAGATGACAATATTAAGTTGAATTATTTTTCAAGAGACTTTATTTTACATCAGGAATAAAAAAATTTTCATTCACTTGTTTACTTATTTTTCATATAATTTTTTTGAGATTTCAGACCAGGTGAGATTTATTTTATAGATAGCCAATTAGTACAATTTAATTTATAAGTGTCACCACTTAATCGAAGTATATTAATAATTTTTATTAGTCATTCATTAGACTAGACATTATTCACTTAATGAATATTTTTGTAATGTAATTTCTCCTACACCACTCTCATGCATACATCTTTTTCACATAGTCTTTGGTCATATATTTATGATTTCATTCCTCCATAAGGTGCTAAACGTGGATAGAAACCAATCCATTCCTTGTGTGAGGGTAGTGTAGTGAAACTTAGATGTCTCTGGTGTAATGAATGATTAATAAATATTATTAATATTTTTTTCGTTATGGATTTGTGAAAAAGTTGTGAGGGTAGTAAGTATGACAATTATCAATTAAACTGTAATGATTTAATAAATATTTATACGTTTAGCAGCATAACACGTTTTTTAATATTACAAATGCATTATACAATTAAAGTTAGTTAAACTCTCATTTTAAAATTGTTTTGTATATTATAAATCGAATGAGCATAAAATTGAATTTTAGAAATTAATTTTCATTCTAATAACTGTACAGAAAGTTATAGATGCCACTTTTAAAAAGAGAGGTGCTCGTTTCTTTTTATTTATGGCATGCGTATCTTTGGCTGTAGACCATGCATATCTCACCTTTCTCTTTCTGTCATTTCTCTCAAAGCAAATTATGTCAGCCTTAGATAGATCAAAGTTGTTGCCTGACTATAGCTCAGCATCTAAAAATATAGATGAGCGTTCAATTAAACTGTAGAAATTGACTATCTATATATATTGAACAATGATAAAGATATGTGTAAGAGATTGTGATCTGGGCTAAGTGATGAGAGCTGGTTCATTAAATATGCATCATGGGAATTATACATCGTTTTCACATATTATTGGTCATATGTTTATGATTACACCCATCCACAAGGTGTTATTAAGTGGAAAATCTCTAATCTAATGAATGTCAAATAAAAATTATTGAGATTTGTTTTATTCGATTGATAATTACACATACAAACTTTTGTGTATGTGCACTTTCAGCTTTTATATAATAAATAAGCATTTTAAATAAGTTTCTAAATGAAGTATGAGTAAGTATTAAGTATGAGTAAGTGTTAATAAAACAACCATATACCATATTTATGCAATCCATTATATAAAAAGGAGACTGCTTAGAAAAATAAAATATAAAAGTAATATAATACAATACATTGTTGTTTTATTAATCTCAATTATCTTCTATATAAGTTAAATAATCTAGTATAATAAAAAAATATTTTCGAAAAATTATAATTCTTATTTATTTGTAAAACATAAATATAAAAATGGATAAAAATATTGTAATTTTATAATAAGCTCCAATAATTTAAAACCTTAATATTTATGAGTCTTACTTAGTTTTTCTTTTTAATTTATAGTGTTGTGCATGCAAAATAAATCGAAGAAAATAAAAATTTGTAATTTTTAAAGAATAGTTTTGATTTTAATAAAATGTGAAATCGTAACAAATTTATGTTGATTGAATTTATAAATAGATTACTTAGAAATTTGGTTATTTTAGTAAACATATTAAGAAATAAATTTGAAATTTTTTATAAAACTTATTTACAGATATAAAAATATACACTTCATTAAGTAGTGAAATTATAAATCGTAAAACATAGATTTATTGAATGATGGTTTTAATGATTGGTCTCAATTGCATTATAAATTAGAATTCAATTGGCATTCCGACATTCATTTTTACAATTAAATTTAACTGTAAGTTCCAGCCATAGTTTAGCACAGCGCTTGTTAAACTTTTTTCATTCATGACCCCTTTTTTATCATAGATATTTTTTCGCGAACCCAGATATCAAATATAAAATAGATATAGAAATAAATATTTCATAAATAATTTATTTCTTTGGTAAACAACATACATATGAAAATAAATAGTTTTAAAATTTGTTTGAAGTATATAAAAATTAATGAAAGAGAATTACGTTTTAATGAGACAGATGTGTTTGTTTTTTGCTGCATAACATATTAAATCTTGGCGAAATATTTTATACTTTCGGTCATAAAGCATCTTCAACGTTTTTCAGCGTTGAACGATATTTGGATTTAATATACATTAAAGCTGAAAAGTCATTTTACATAAGCATGTGGTGCTGAATGGCAGAAGAACATTTAATGCTATTTCAGAAATTGTGGGAAGGATTTTTTTGGAAAGTCAAGTTTTAAGATTGAGTCCTCGATAGCTCAGCAAATTCCTCTTGGGTTTTATATTGCAGGTGATTAATCTCATTAATGTCAAATGGTCTGTCAATCAAAAATGGTCTTTGAATCCAAGATAACTTTTTAAAATCTAAATTTGATAAAAAGTATTTGCAAAACTGTGTTTCTATGGTTTTTAAGTGATCTATAATAACTTTTGCAATTAAAGTTTTACAATTTTTTTTTCAATTATAAAATTGTCGATAGTCGAAAACATTTCCAATGAATCATTTTCCACCCTATTCTTCCAGATGTTGATCTTTTTAATAAACCCTTCAGTTTTATCATTCGAAGTAAAAATATTGCTATGTTTTCCTTGAAGAGACAAGTTAAGATCATTTAGCTTCTCAAAAATATCAGACAGATAGCCCAAGTCATTTTTAAAAGAGCAGCATATCTGATTTTTGTTCGGTTAAAAATACAATAATTTCTTCTTTTAATAACAATAATCTTCTTAAACTTCGTCTTCTTGACATGTATCTTACTTCTGCATATAATAATAAACTCCATGTCTTTACAAAGATTTGAAAATAAATGGCTGTTAAGGGCATGGCTATTAATAAAGTTCATCCTGAAGCGCATTGTTCAATTCTGTTGCTAATTTTTTTGCTGCTAGGGCCTCTCGATGGATCAGGCAGTGTGTAAAAGTTACATGATTATTACTAGAAGCTTTAACAAATGATTTAGAACCAATATTTTCATCAGTCATTGCTTTTGCACCATCTGTGCATACTCTAAAGAAATCTTTCCCTTCTAAACCTTCAGTTTTAAAAACTTTGTCTACTTTATTATATATGTCTGCTCTTCTATGTTCTTCCAAATAATGACAAAATAACAATTCTTCTCACTGTTTTCTTTATAAATGTATCTGACATATAATAATAATTGAACTATTTTTGAAATATCAGTTGTTTCATCCAACTGAATAGTAAATATTGAGTTTTCTTTAAGTCTAGTAATAAGTTGCTCAAATTGGTCATTACTAATTTCAGAAATTCTATTAGTGCCAGTGTCCTTTGACAAAGGAATTTTCCGAATTTCATCACCATATTTACTTCTGTGAAATATTTCTACCATTTTAATAGCAGCATGTAATATAAGATCTTCTCCAATGGTGTATGGCTTTTTATTTTTACTTTACTTTCAAATGCCTTTATTTGTGCCTCAAGACAATTCAAGAGGCATAAGTTTTACAATGCAATCAATAAGAATCATTACAAAGAAATTTAGGGAGTGTCAGTGCGTGTCAAGTGCATCCGCACCCATACACTTGATTCAATGCATATGATTTTGAACATTCAAGTATAAATGTATGGATAGGTGAGTGGGATATTAATAGTTCCAGAAGTGCAGTGACACAAAATTCACTGCCCTTCCAGACTTACACACATAAACCCAACTTCTTATGCTGAAATTATTGTTCACAAAACTGTCCAATTATACATGTCCATTTCTCCATTAGTTATTTAGAGACAAAAATGTTGTTATATTAACAGCAATGTTACACTTTCAGAACACTTCTATTCATGTCTCATTATTATTTGGGGCCACAGCTTGAAAGAAACAAGGCAACCGCTTCAGTTGCAGTGGGAATATTGTCCTTGGATTGTCTAATTGTACAAGTCTATTTCACCATTTGAGCATTCCCAGTACTGTTATAAATGAGAAGGTGTTTGGATTGTCCAATTGTACAAGTCTATTTCGCCATTAAAGCACTCCCAGTTCTGTTATAAATGGCTTTATAGGTATATATGCTTATTTCTTAGTTTGCATGGCATACCACTTGTAGAGCAGTCACTTTCCCTTCTATCTATTCCTAATCTTTTATTAATTTGTTCAGGCTTAACTACCTTCATTTCCTAGGATTTATCATCCTTATATGTTAGTGCTCTTTGGGCTGTTATAATTTCTAATTACTAATATATCAATTTATTTATTATGTAAGGTAAGCACTACACTAGGCAAGGCATGGCCCTAGTTTGATCTGGTTCCAAGTCTGATCGGTTAGCCATGGCTGGCATGTCCTCTTGTCATGGTCCTTGGCATCATTTAACAATTTGAAGTATAATACCTCAATATTGTAATCAATACCCTTTTCAAAAGTTACCTTATTTCATGCCAACCAGATGACAAAGTTAACATAGGTTGCCAATCTAACACTGCCAAAGGAGCCCTTTTTAAAAGCTTTCACCATATCCACCCAGGCCCAGTCTTTATCTGTGGTCTTTTGCAATGTCATGTAGCATAGTTTATTCCAGGTCTCACATTCCTGAAGAATATGGGAAATTGTTTCATCGGTTTTCTTGCACAGAGGGCATATCGGATCCATTTTATACCTCCGCTTGTGGTGGAGGAATACAGCCGTTGGTAGGGCCTCAAGGTTAACTTTAATTATAAAGTCTACTAATTTTGCCTCCAGCTTCCAGAACTTTGTTAACCCTGCATATGATGTGAGTAAATATTTTTCATTAACAGTTATAAATTTCTCAAAATATTGTTTTTCTTTATTTGAAGTTTTTAACCGTCGTTTGAAATATTCTTTTAGTTTATTGGCATATGAAGGATGCTTGGATTCAAAATACCTTTTTAATTTTGATGGCTTCATACCCTCCATAGATAAAATAGTATTACAAATTAAACAAAGAGGTTAATCATTACCATCACAGTTGTTAAAAATAAAGCCAAATTGGAGAAATGTCTCATCATATTTCTTTTTCGCATCTTAGATGCCTCTTTCTAATTATGAGATCCTGCTTGAAGAGACTTTGTATCATTGCCATCTGCATCATTACCTTTGGTACTCAAGTTCAACCATTTATCCATGGGAAAAAAGTATTTTTATCCTAAAATATAAATAAAATAACAGTACTGTACTTATTAGTTAGCAGAGACACTAAGTGGCAGTCGTGTTTTTTGTTTAGTTGTACTAAGCATTCCTGTATGTTTTATTTTCTAATATTTAAAAAATATCAATAAACCAATTATAAATTACCTGTTAAGTTTAAAAAATAAGAATATGTTTTTACTTGTTAATAAATAAATGACAATAAGTTTCAAATAATAAATACATTTTTATAATAACTAATAGGATGATAAATTTTGAATAAAAAAAAGTGAGGAAAAAGTATACAAATGTGTTTATATATAAAAAATAACATCTTTCATAATATTTATTCAAAAAAATACTAACCTTAGTCGAGTAAAACAGTAAAATACAACATTGTATTGTTTTTGCGATGTGGACACTTGTTGAAACGAAACCGAAACAAATAACTTGACCGGAAATGCATTATATAATCACAGTGGTGCAAACTTTATTCTCGCCACTGCAGCATATAATTTTGATTCTGAAATAACATATTCTGAAATTGCAATGCGACACCACTATTATAATGCATTTAGTATTTATTTTTCAATATGTAAATATAATTTACAGCTCAACTTGGCCATCATTACCATTTTATAATTGCACTGTACAGAAAACGTAATATAATAATGAAGGGATTGCGACTAATATTTCTTTTAAATTTATGTATCTGAATTAAATTTTTGCGATTCACAGTTTGAGAAACGCTAGTTTAGCAAATAGTTGTTGTCAAATAAGGATTACCACATGGATGTTTCACTATGTTGCTGTAATTATTAAAATAAATGGTTAGATCCACTAATTACACCAATTATTACTAGTTAGCCTGCTAAACCTTCCAAAATGTTATCTGTGGATTTTGAACTTACCTTTCTCTCTTATTTCGATTGAATGTAAAATACTTATTTTCAAAATCTCCACAAGAAAAGATTAAAGTTGTTTAACAGAAAAATAACATAAAAGCAAGAAGTTTGTTTATTAAGAAGAGCGCTAATTGAACAATAAGAATTGTAAAGGATTTGAATCTTTTAAAAAAATATTACTGTTTGTAAACAAGGAGTTCAAACACATCTACATCTTTCAAAAACAAAAATTCCAATCCTACAATATCTTGGTGAATACATTGATATTATCATTTTAAACATGTTTATAATTATTTTATCACTAATTTTAGAGACATTTAAAAGTGTGTGTTATATTGTTTATTTTGGTATTTAATATTTTATTAATATTTTTTAATATGATAGTACATCGTTGCTGATTTTTAATATAATAATTACCCCTCTCCTTTATTCTCATTATACTCCTTGTTATATCTAATGGGATTAAAAATTTTCATTTTACCATAATTTGTTTCACTTTTTGTTTATTTTTATTATCATAGAGTAACCTTATAACAGAGTATAAATAATAAATCAATATAATACTTCTGTTAATACAACTTGATTATGAATAGAATAATTTTCTGTATTGAATTTCCAAATAATTAAATAATATGGATGATTTAGTAAATAATATACTTAGTCTTAATTTAACTTCTGAGCTTGAATATTAAACTAATATGCAATTTTGGACTTTAAAAATTATATGATATAATTAAAAGTATGCTGAACTATAAAAAAAAAAAAACAATTTAATAGTAAGATTTATATTTATTCGAGAATAAGGATGGTTTGAAAGTACTAAGAATCTAAACAATATAACAAGTATGTATATATTAAATAAGAAAAGAAATAGTAGAGATATTTTGCATATAGTATATAATAAACGTAATAAGAAATAAAATGTTATAGCATTTCATCATAATGTTTAATTTGATGTTATGCTTTCAATTCCTATACTAATTCGGTAATGTTCATAACTAGTATAGTTCAAATCTAGATGAAATTTGAAATTTTTTTGTGATAATTGAGATTTTCAAAGCAAGTGTTTTTTTAGCTCAATGGTTCATTATCAAATTAGCTAATTATTCAGCTATTGGATTAACAATAGACATCTATCCATTCATAGCTACAAAATAAAATAAACAAAACAAAAAAAAGTTAAATCCTTACCAAATTTTCCTTTTATATTTCTGAGGAATGCTAGTGATTTAAAAGTTTACAAAATAAGACAGTAACTAAAATATAATAAAACCAAATCTTAATAGAAATTTTTGGGAGTTAGGACAATAATTTTATAAATAATTAATTATTATTAATAATAGTTTGAATATGAAAAGTGTTAAAGAATAAAGTTGAAGAAAATGACGATAGAGGGAGGTGTTAAACAAGTATAAAATTTTTGAAAATTTTTTCAGTTGGATTTTGGAAATAGGATTGTAAAGAAGTGAGTAATTTTTGTAAAGTAAAAAAAGTAATTTGTAATGTGGAAAAAGTTAATAGTTTACTATAAAATATTTAATAAGAATAAGAAAAGGTTAGCAGTGGATTAAAAATATATATAAAAAGATAACAATATGTATTAAATAGTAGAATTAAAAGTTAAAGTATTTTAGAATTAAAATTATAATAAATAATTTTTCAAAGTAATATAAAATAAATGTGGATAGAATTAATTAAGAGTAAAGTAATAAAAAGGGAAATGATTATTTATAATGGTTAGGTTAAAATATATATTTTATGTATTTAATTATGTATATGAATATATGTATAAAATCTATTGATTGTATAATTGTATATTTGGATATTGTAGCTCTGATGATGACTGCAGGACAGTCAAAACTGTTTAAAGTTTTGTTATAAAAAATAGTACTGTTGAAGTGTTTGTAAATGGTATGATAACAAAAAAAGATAAAAGTACAGAATGTGAACACAAAATTGAAAAGTATTAAAGTTTATAAAGTAAATATAATGTGTAAAAGCAAAGACATGCATTAAAGTCGTGAAGCAAAATTTATCAAAAAGATGTGAAGAAGCTTATTTTGAAGTAAAATAAATATGGACAAAAATATCAATGTGTCTAAGTTTATATATATATACGTAAATACACACACACACACATATATATATACGTAAATATTAGTATTATATTTGTGAATGTTTATATTTGTAATAATATAATATTAGGTAATAAATAAATCCCTAGTAATAACTAAGTTATATCATTAAATAATAAATAAATTGTGTGGGTAAATTTCTTTATTATTTGCTGTTTAAAACTTAATTGTTACCGAAATGTACTTATTTATTTATATTGATTACATATATATATATTAATTATTTTAAATTAAAATAACGATACAAACAAATAATTAATTTATAAATATAGGTTGAATCTTTTGGTGATTGTTATATGGTTGTATCCGGTCTGTCGTCGAAAAAAACAAATCATGCTCAAGAAATAACTCGAATGTCTGTTGCTTTTCTAGAAACAATTAAATCTTTTCGAATCAAACACCGGCCTCATTATCAATTGACATTAAAAATTGGAATTCATTCAGGTTAATATATTTTTAAATTTAAACTAATGTTTTGTCAAGCGTTGGCGGCCTAGCGGTTAGCATAGCTGCCTTCCAAGCAGCTGGTACGGGTTCGCTTCCCGGTCAATGCTTTGACATATATATATAAATTAAGTTTGATTTGAATACATATATAAAACTTCTAATGTTTTATGAAAATAAGGTATATTCCAAATCTTAATGCATTCAATTATTTCAGTTGCAATTATTGAAAGCTTTTAATTTAATTTTTTTAGTATATTTTTTATTTTGAGTTTAGATATGACATAGCCAAACAGTCAATTAATTAAAAAATGGATCGATACACTGAAATCACATTTTCTGATGATAGTATTTACTTGCCTAATCCCCTATAAATCAAAAATGAAATCATATCTAATAAAAGATTTCCCAATAAATTATTTCAGTTTTTAGGGAGTCAGATAAATGAATACTATTAGTAAATGATATTATTTTAATTTGCTGATACAGTTTTTAATTGATTGATTTCTTGATTACATCATACTTGAACTCAAAATTGTAAAATATAAGAAAAATTTCATTAAAGTCTGTCAAACTTTACATCTACATGTTGATGAAGAATTACATAGTAAAAACAAACATGTCATTTACTTTTATATTCATCATTTATAATCAATAAGAAATATAGGGGATTTAAACTCAGACTTTCAAGCATCTTTCAACTATCCACACTATCT
This sequence comes from Epiperipatus broadwayi, assembly GCA_028023455.1. Taxonomy (NCBI): domain Eukaryota; kingdom Metazoa; phylum Onychophora; class Udeonychophora; order Euonychophora; family Peripatidae; genus Epiperipatus; species Epiperipatus broadwayi. Next base: position 98,361 of record JAQFVV010006764.1, read on the forward strand.
CAAATCACTGATACACATGATCACACACATGTAGAAAAAATCAATAATCACCACTATACATATTTCGTCCTGATTTGATCTTTTCTACATGTGCGTCACCATGTGTATCAGTGATATGAAATAGTGTGGATAATTGAAAGGTGCTTGAAAATCTGAGTTTAAATTCCCTATATTTACAATTAGGCTCCAGATATATGAAGAGTGCCTATATTTCAAATATCAATCAATAAGAAAATAAATTATCTTTTTATCCCAAGCCTAAGTTGATAAGTCTAAGAAAAAAATTTTAAATTATCGAATTATGATGTGAATCCCTAAAATCAGTTTAAAATTATAATTATAGGACAGGGTCATTACTAATTATTTCAATAATAGTGTAAATCACACAATCCACTATATAACAACTATCAAACCTTGCATAAAACTAAACTGTATATATAAAAAATTACAAAATAAACTAATATTTAACATACCAGTCAGTCCTGTTTTTAATTTAATATTTATCATTTACAAGCAGACAAAAATGAATCCATTTTTTATCTCAGATCTAAGCTGATAAATAGATTACCAATAGAAGCAATTAAGAAATATGTGAATGAAATTTTAAATTACCAAAATGTTATTTGCTACTTCACTAGAATCAGCTTAAATTTACATTTACAAGACAAACTCATTGCTAATTTTTTATACCTACTATAATGGAATTCTCACTTTGTCCCAATTTAAATTGACATTTATAACTAAAATGTTCTCATCTCCAAGTTGGAAGAATAATTTATAAAAAATTATTATTTTTACTTATAATTTAAATTTTAGCATTAATAATAACTTATATAAATTTGTCTTACTATTATACAAGCAGAAGAATCAATATGGCTAATATTTTCATCTATTAAATATACCAGTGGTCCGACCTAGATCGTATATAAATATACAATCCATGGCCATCTTTCAAGGCTGTTGCACTTCTCCATAATTGCAAGAAGAAAACACCTCTCCTGTGGATACTTTTGTTTATATTGAGGATAAATCCTTGGGTGCCATCCAACTAAAGATTGGAGTATTAACAAAAGTAGATTGTAAAATTCTTAAGTGCTGATTCCCTGATTAGCACAAAGAGAAACTGACATGTTTCTAGATATCAGTCAAAGTACATTAAACACATATATAATTGACACAATTTTATCTTAATATTGTATGGTGAGGTATGAAGAGAGAGAATAAAGTCAAATGAACAACTTAAAACAACATGTTTATTTACACAAACATATAACAATAATCAAAAATAAACATAAATTACACTAGTTATAGAGTTATTTAATATAGATCAGTTTATTTCTAAATAGGAATCATAATTCAATTACCTTTAGTTTTATAAAAGTTTGTAAAAAGAATAAAATATGTCTAGACTTTAAATTATATATATTTTCCTAGGTTTTGTTATAGTGTTTTTTGAGTGCACCCCTGTCTTCCTGAAAGTTGATTGAGTTCACCGTGGGCATTCCTGGTTTCTTTTAACAGCTTGTTGCTTCTTGCCAGGGCAGCATGTATCTTGGGCCTTGTTCAGTAGTAATGGTGGGTATGTATTTCAGCAATGGTAGTCAAGGATATTTATCACATTTCAGGCAATCACATGTGAAAGAACTAAGCCATGAACACTGAATGAACATCCTTGGTAAGCTTAGTAATGCATAGTGATGTTATAACATCTGCATAAATATCTATACATTGCTGATGGATAAACTTGTAGTTCTTGATGAGAGAATCAGCAATATTATTATAACTAGCTAACAATAAAATGAGTACAGCACACTACTTTTAATATCAGTAAACTGAAATGATAATAGACTAAAATGACAACCAACTTTTAACAGTACAGCCCATAAAACTCAGTTATCTGCATAAAATTGTCTGAGGTCACACAGCGTTAATTTCAAATTTTTTGTCTAATTAGTTAATCCTCTTTTCTGTTTTAATTAAAACATTAATTATAATATTATCTAATTCACTAATCTGTTTTAATTAAAACATTTTAATCCGGCCCGCCACTAATCTATTTCAGCCATGTTTGATTCCGACTGTCAAATTTTTGAATAGAGTCTAGCGAGAGTTACGTTTGATTTTTACTTTTTGTGCAATTAAATAAATTATGTTGTTTAATAAATTTATATCTTTATTTAAGACTTTAATGATTAAAATTTAAAAACTAAAATTATTAATATATTAAAATAATGAAAATAAATGTGAAAACGAAGTTCTTGGCAATAGCAAAAAAGCACGTCTTAATTAGCTGCATGGAATGTATTGAAAAGATTAGAATAGAGCTGGTATTTTTCTGCCAGCTCATACTTATAGGTATATACGCATATATATATATATATTATTAAAATTGCGTATATATTATTTTATAATAAAACTATACTAAAAATAAATAATAAAACTTTTTTTTTTTTAAAGGGAATTTTAAAAGTTTTGAAATCAATTAAATCGAGATTTAAAAAAAAAAAAAGGGGGGGGGGGACAAAACATAAGATCTTGCAGGGTTTTTTTTATATATATAAAAGTTTGTCTTTTGTTTTATTTCTAATTCTTAGAAATTCTTAAAGATAGAAGGAGAAAGAGAGTACAGTATAGAATTTTTCTGCAATTAGCTCTATTGTTGAGACTTTGATAGTGGAGGTATTTTTGTGCTATCTATTACGCTCATCAGTTTGGAATGTTTCCTCAGGATTATAAGTAACATTGCAAAAAAAAAAAAACAACTATAAATTATGTGATTGTCTTTTGTTTGAGATTAATTGGAATTTTTCTGAAGTTAATGACTGGGCAAACCATGGCAAGCATAGGATGAAATACTTCTCCCACAGGACCATCACTGATTGATCAGGGTAGCTATAAACTTTTACTGAGTAAACTTTTCCATTTTGCGTAATAGAAATAGATATATACTATTAAGTGTCTTAAACGTTTCAACAATAGAGTGTAGGATTATTGCTGGTAATTTTATTATATTATGTTAAATGATTTAAAACAAAGGGAGAGGAGTTTAAACTCATATGCTTTAAATATGTTTTTTTTATATGCATTTTATTATAATTCGTGTGTGAATCAGATTAGATTTTTCCTAATTATGTTAACTGCTCGATCTTGAAAGATCAATAAAAAGAATATTAGTTAAATAATTTGTACTGTATTTTTAAAAAAAAAATGATAATGTTTGTGTTTAATTTAAGCTTGTATTTGCTCTTTATATATATAAAAAAAGATTCGAGTCAGTTGGAAATGCTATAGGAAAAGAGAATATGCTTTTTTTTAATTAAAAATGAATATAATAAAATATATTAAATGTCATATTTGAGTGTCCCTGTTTAATCTGGTTTAGTAATTTAATTCAGTGTACATTTGGCTGAAATAAATTCGCGTAAGATTACCTTTTAATAAATATATTTGGTGATTGCCGTATTTGTGTAATCTTTGAAAATTTACGAACCAAGTTAAAATGATGTGGCACAGAATGAAATATTAGAAATTTATAACATTAAAAAAATGATACATTCACAACTAATTATCATCAAAGAAACAAAAAAAATTATAAAAGTTAATAAATTATTTACTGTTATTAAAAAATTATTCTCTATTGTTTTTGCAAAAGCAATTTTTGTAAAGCCAGCAATGGCGATTTCTGCTTTTTCATATATTTCCTATGAGCAATCTTTATTAAAAGAAAATATTTTCAAAGACAATTCCCTATTAGTAATGTACTTTTTGGTTTAATAATAAATGTTTTATAAAAATATTATGTTATAATCATTAGCAATTACTGAAAATCACTTTTTTTGTCTTCTCTCAGAATTAATATTTTGAATAGTTAAGCTGACATCATATGACACTGCAAAACACATTTGTTTTCTCTCATCAAGATCTCTTTCCCATTTTGACTAGCAGTGTGTGAACATGTTACAATGTGTCATTTTGATACTTGCATTGGGGTTGTGCCTTATTCAATGCTTGTATTTATATTGTGTTCTATCTGGAGTGTAAAAATCAGTTTTTTTTTAATTTTAATATTTACATTGGGTTTGTGTCTTGTTAAGTGCCTGCATTTATATTGTTTTCTGTTCAGTATCTGCAGTGTTAAAAACAGCTTTGTTTGACAGTTCTGAATATATAGTTTGAAATTTAGAACAATGTCTGGGATTAACTAAATACAGAGGATCATTAATTTCAAGACAGCTGGACAGACAAGTACTATTTTATTCTGAATAAAGGTTTGCCTATATGTTTGTTGTGCAATGAATCAATATCAGTCAACAAAGAATACAACTTGAAGAAACACTTTACTTCAAAACATGCAGATCACCAAAAAATTGATGGACAACTATGAAAAGATGAAATAGAGAAATTGAAGAACTTGGATACCCAGCAGAAAATGTTCAAGTAATAAATGCAGCATGGAAGCATTGTGAAAGCCAGCTTTGTGGTAAATAAAAAATTTGCTAAGCATTCTAAATCATTTGGTGAAGGAGATCAAAGAATGTCTGTTGAATGTTGCAAGTATATGTCCTGAAAAGAGAAAAGATTTTGAGAATATTAGTTTGTTGAGATGTACTGCTGTCCAGTGGATAGAAATCATGGCTGATGATATCCAAAAAATTTAAAAGAGAAGATTGCTAGATTCAAAGCATTTTCAATTGCTTTGGATGACAGCACTGATGCCTCTGATACAACACAACTAGCAATATTTATTCAGGGAGTTGATGTGGATTTAATATCACAAAAGAATTTTACTTTGGCCCTAAAACAGACAATTACTGGTGAAGATATATTTGAAGAAGTCAAAACAGTCTTCAAGATATTTGGGCTTAAATGGAGTTCACTATCTGGCATATTCACTGATGGAGCTCCTGCAAAAGTTGGTGCATGGAAGGGATTTATTGGAATAGTTCATGAAAAAGTAACAAAATTACAGATCCATCTGAAAAATTTAACAAATTTTCATTGCATTATCCACTAACAAAATCTGTGTGCAAAATCAATTAAATTTAGAAATGTTATGGAAGTTGTAGTAGTCAGTATTAACTTTATTAAGTCACATGTACTTAATCACTGCAATTTAAGAAATATTTGGCAGACTTATTTTCAGATTATGAAAATGTGTCTTATTGTGATGTGAGGTGGTTGAGTAAAGGTAAAAGGTTAAATGATTTATGATCTGAGACAAGACAGCAGTTTTTATGAACATAAAAGGAAAAACAATTAACCAAGTAAGAGATTATGAGTGGGTGTTTGATTTAGCATTCCTTGTAGATGTCACTGGATACCTAAATGAAAATCTTAAATTGCAAAAACTAGGACAATTGATTCATGAACTGTATGGACATGTCAGTCCTTTTTGTAATAAAGTAAAATTGTTGGAAAGTCAGATAAGAGCTAAAAATTGTTACCATTTTCCTACTCTAGCAACTCATAAAAATATCCCTTATAATTTGTTATGGAAATCAACTGAACACATTAATAGAGCAATTTGATACAAGGTTCACTGATTTCCAAAATAAAGACTCCATATTCACTATATTTTATCATCCGATGGATGCTGATATAAATAATATGCCAGAAAATTTGCAGATGGAACTTATTGAGGTTCAAGCAGATTTAGTGCTAAAATTACAATTTAACAACATTGCTTAGATGGATTTTTATAAACATTTGGTGGAAGAAAAATATAGAAATGTAGTGCCTTTTCAAAAAGAATTTTGTCTTTTCGGCAGCACATATATGTGTGAACAGTTTTTTTCCTAGAATGGAATTTAATAAATCAAAAATTCTGACAAGAATAACTGACAAAAACCTTGAAAATTCTATGTGATTGTTCTTAAGCAGTATTCCCATCAACATTGATAGTTTCATTGTTGAAGTACAAGGCTAATCTTCACATTAAATTGTTACATCATTATTATAAAATTTATGTAGCTCTTTATCATTCACTATTATATTGTACTATTTAATTATTTGGTTCAGCCCTTGACTCAAAGACAGAAAGATAATTTGGCCCCTGAACTAGGAAAGGTTGCACATGCCTGATCTAATTAGTTGAAAATATTTCCAGTAAAATTTAATTCTCTCCTGATTAAACAATTTACAAAATTATTTTGAACTCTGATTAGATTGTAATTTTTCTTATTAAACAATTTTCAATAATAAATTTGTACAATCATTTTCTTTATTCTTTAAAGTTACAATTGAGTTTCTTTTGTCTTCATTTCCCTTATAATATTTTGGAATTGTTTTTCTTTTAGTAAAAGAGCAGATAAGCTATCTTTTAAAATAATAAATCTAAAATTTCCTACATTACTATATGCTTTAATTATATTTTTCATTTTGCTAAAATACCTTTACTTTATTTATTAATTTGAGATTAGGATATCTTTTATTTCCTACCAGATTTTTATTTATTTTAAAAATATCTTTACCTATATTATTAAACTAATAGTACTTTTTCATTTATTATTATTATATATATATATATATATATATATATATATATATATATATATATATATATATTATTTTAAATGTTTTATGTAACACACATATATACTAATAGTTATACTATATAATAAATGCCAAACTCATCTTAGTAATTTCAATTTTCATCTTTAGATTTATCATTTATTCTAATTAACAGTTTATTTATTAGTATAAACCTGAGATGAGAAGTTGATTTATTTTTTTATCTGCTATAAGTTATAATTATAAAAGTAGAAAATATATTTAACTGGTAAGCTAAACACTAGCTTGTTCTATTATTTACTATTTATACCAGTTTAGCGTTTTGAAGTTTGATTTCTTCATATACCTTGTATCTTTTATAAGTAGCGAGAAATTAAAAGCAAGACAATACTGAGACTGTATCAATTAATTTTAAAAGATATTTTAATTGTATTAAAAAAATAATATGGATTAAAAATTGCTTATTTAAAAAAGAAGCAAAGTGAAATTTCTAAAATTAAATATTAAATAGAAAGTTATTAAGTTATTAAATTAATATTAAATACCTACAATCTGTTCTTATTCAATTTTCAAGATTTGTCTTTTGAAAAAAAAAAATAGTTATTTGTTAAAAAGAAAAAAAATGCAATTAAAAATTGATTATTTAAAAGAGATAAGGTAATTTTGGACGTTCCCAGACAGATTGAAATTAAGGAAAACCTATTTTTTGAAAAACATTTTTTTAAAACTCATGACAAGAAGGTTATAAAGTAACTGAAATAATTAATTTAGATCAAAACATGCATGACTAGCAGAGTGAAAAAAAAAACTTAAAGGAGATTATATGAATGTGAAAGCAATGATAAATAATGTATTGCTAGCCACAATCTGTAATGAAGTCAAATACAGCAAGCTATATTTGCTAGTGAGAGAGTAATACTCTCAGTATTATAAAAATTACAAAATCACCAAAACACATTAATGATTTATACTTCCTTTGTAAAAAATATGAAATGACCAAACGCAATAATGATTCACTTGTGTTCATTGGTGTCCTATTATGTAGCACTTCAAAAAGAAAAAAAATGTTACAAAGTCTAGCTCTAGAGTTGTTGAATCCCTCTAAAATTACATAAAGTGATAATAGTTAACTAATAACTAAATAATGATAACAAAAGAAATATTCCACTCCCAACCAGCTTAAAATGATGAGTGAAAAAAAGATAAAGTTTACCATTCATGACCATCCAAAGAAAAAAAGAAAAGAATTTGAAGATTGAAGAGAAAGAAGAAATCTACTGATAATAAATAGCAAAAACATTAACTGGAGATCTAAAAAGAGCTTAAACAAATGATAAACTATAAATAAACTGATCAATGAAAATCAAAAAAAATGTGAGCAGAATCAAGAAAGATTATCAAGAAATTTAATGAATAGGTTCAATAAAAATCAGAAAAAAATTTACAAATATCTAATAAATAAGATTGATGAAAATCAAAAAAATGTAACAAGAATCATATAGAAATAAAACAAAGTCAGGGAATATTTATACTAGGAATAAAACAAGGCCAGGAAATATTAGTAATGAAGATTGAAGGGGAAAGGTAAATATGAGTTAGAGAATAGACTAAGACAGAAATCCAGCAGGTGCATACAGAGTTGGTCTATGAAATGAAAATGGGACAAGAGCAAATACAGTGTGACAGTTAAGTTTAATGAATTAGAGATTAAAATGGAAAAAACTAAAAATCAAATACAAATAAAGATTAATAAGTTAGAAGATATTTAAAAAGGCAAAAGTAGTCTTGAGATTGAAATTAGAAAAGAAAAGTATAGATTGGAATGCCAGAATAAAGGTAGCATCCTAGAAACTAAGTTAAATGAGTATCAACAAATTAATGATAAAGAGTTAAAGAAGGCACAGAATAGAAAGGAATAAGAAGTCCAGCATTTGAAAATTCAAAAAGAGCAGGGTCATTCATATTATGATATTAGCTTAAATGTGATGCAATATAAAATAAATGACCAGATTTTTTTTCAAAGGTAATTCCATCACAAGCTTAAATAATCATGATAGATATAAGATTTTATCATTAGAAGTAAAACCTTTAAAATTTAAATGGCTTTATCATAATGAAGTATGTAGCCATAAATGTAGATGCATTGATTGGGGATATAAAAATTTGTCTGAATCACAGAGTAAGATCAGCGATATGTGTTTGATTTGTGAGGTTAGCAATTTGGGAAAGATAATTTATGGCAAGTCTACAATCAAATATATGAATCATTATGGATATAGTAGTAAATATTTACTTTATAGTAATGACTATATTCATTATTTTATTTGGTACAAATAATGTATATTCATTAAAAATGAAGGAGTTATTTTTATTAATCAAATTTCATATAACTTACTCAATGTCATAGATTTATTTTACAAATATCTGATTAGAATAAAATGTAAGAGTGCTAATAACTATAATTGTTGTAGGATATTTGTCTTCTTAATTCTAGTCTGTTTAAAAAAATATAAGACACATAATTGTACATAAACATTGACTTCATTGTTGTGGTGGTATAGTTTTAATTAACCATGAGTGATTCATAAAATGTTTAGTTGGTCATGATGATCTTATGTTATTGTATAGAATTGTTTTCTTTATTAAGTATGAAAATATGTGATATACACATGTTATCATTTATAGTTTCCTTTATAGTTTATGATAACAAAATAAAACAATTAAAGTTATTATGTTCAATAAATGTATTTATTAATTTGAATAAATATAGAGTGAATGGATACTTTATTTATTTAAATAAAAAATGAAATATTTTTACTGTTATAGTGAATGATGGCAATGCCTTATTAATATTAAAAAAAGATAAACAAAGTTCATGAGTGAATGTTTAAAAAAAGAAAAAAATACAGGTCATTTTTCTTTGTTGGTTGTAAGAACAAGCTCAGAAGAAAATATACCTATGTTTTTCTTTAAAACTTATGTTTTATTTTCACATAATTTTATCAATAAATTTTGGATTTGTAAGAAAGCAATGATATATTGTGAATAGAAAATTACTTAGTAGGGAAGAAATACAAACTTCCTTTCATTTGATAACTTTATGATTAAAATGGAATGAACAAATGCTATGCCAATTGCTATGGAGCTTGGACCATTAAATTTACCATGGATTATAACATTGTGGAGCAATTGGATATCATCTAATGATTAAATGTTTATGGATTCCTACATTTGTGTTTTGCTAGTATTAAAATGCCAAAGAAAATGCTGCAGGATAAGGAAGTTTAAATCAAAATTACATACATGCTTAACTTGGTAACAGATACTTCCAACAAAGTTCTTAGAATTATCTACTCGAATGGCTTCCACTTGCCAATAATAATTAAAAATATAATGGTAACTTTTGATAAATATTTATCAAAATCTTTCTTTTTTTTATTAATAATCTTAATTATAAGGCAGTCTATTTTTTTTATCATTCGATAAGCATTTCAATAAAAAAAGGAGATAAGTCAAGCAAGTTAGACTTGAATTAATTATTAACATATTACTTTTATAAAACCAATCAAAAATTTAAAATATAATTAATTTTTCATATAATTTAGTTCAAAATTATAAAATAACTTTTATTAGAAAAGCATTGCTTGATTTTGAATGATATAAGATATTTTTTAAAATACAAAAATAATAGTATTAAATTCTATTATACTTTATACTTTTTTGTGCATGAAAAATTTCTGTAGTTAATCCTTTATGACTTGACTGTGTGTTAATAATTTTAATTATAGATCATATCTTTTGATTACAATGTGTCAGGAACAAATTCTACATAAACATTGTATGATGTTAGATTGCTGTTAGTAATTATATTAATATTTGTTTTAACCATCTCAATGAGTTAATGTTTACATTAATAAATTTATATTTATTATTAATCTAAATATCTGTTGATTAACACATCACACAAATCATTTTATTATGTGAAATCATCTTATATCCCATACTATATTTTATTAGCAAGTAAATCATCACTTGTTGAATTTTATTTGCCCTTTGCTGAGCAGAGACATGTATCTTTGAGATTTATTGGTGCCTTACAAATTTTATAAATCCATTATAGATGTAAATCTAAATCATAATAGAGCCATGGGTGAACCAACTTGCTTATTTATCTATTTATTAATTATATTTTGGCTGTCTAAGTATAGCATTCGTTCATTATGCTTTGGATTGTCCAATTATATAAAGCATAATTGGAGAAAGCTACTTAGTTTATAATATTTTCTATTATATTTGTGATTACTCAAATGTGCAAGCTATTCAGTGAACAATTAGTTTTATTTTATCCATATTGTTGTTGGCTGGTTTTCACTTACCATATCATTTATTAATGTTGATGACCAGTATTTTATTGTTCTATTACATTTTTAGCTTTCTCAAATGCATGAATGAGCATTTGTAAATTAGGCAGCTTTTCATCCATTATTTTATTAATTGTCCATAGCAATATAAATGCATGAAATATTAATAAAATACAATATACTTTCAAACATTTTGATAATCACTAAATAGTCTGACTTTCAGTAATCTATGGCTAGCATTAAACTAAAATTAAATTTAAAAAATTAGAGATAAACTCACTTCTTTTAATTTCTATTTCCAATGATAAATCTTTTTTATTCATTATGCTATTATTGTTAGGATTAAATTTGTGGCCCATTTTTCTTTATATGGTAAAATACAATAGTGCAGTAATGGCCAAACAATTCCTATTCCAATCTAATGTCATAATTGGATGGATTTGCATAATTTCCCATTTTAATGATAACTAATGATTTAAGAAAAACGATTAACCATGCTTATTCAGAATGACATATGAACATCACAGTAATTATTGAAATCTCAGAAATTGATCAGAACAAAAAACTTAATATACAAATATATACATGAATCTCTTAAATAATTAGAATAAATGTTATCTGCAGGCATTTGCAGCTTATATAGAATTTTGATTTATATAATTTATGTTTAGAAACCAGTTGGTTATTGCCAATTTATGGTTTATTATATCTGAAGTATTGAATAGTAATTTGTTTCAAAGCTTGTAAAAATAATTATTTATTAAACTTAAACTACACTCAAACAGTATTTATCCTTGCCTAATGAATAGATTTTTTTAACTTCTAAACCAAGAAAAGTTTTATTCTGTCACAGACATATATCAGCACTCTTTGTCTACTTAAAGATCTTAGACAAGAATAAAAGATGGAGTCTCTCTTCCATCTATAGAAATTACCCTGAAAACATATTGAGGATATTTTATTAAGTTTTTGTCTTCATCAGGTGAATAAAAATTATGTGATTTTTTTTTGGTCGTACAGCAAATGAATTACTGAAATAGTAAATTAAAAAATTAGTTTTGTAATTGTAAATCGTTTATTAGTCAATTTTGAAATAATATAAAACAAATTATTAATATTATCAAAAAAACACAATAAATACTTAAATAGACAAAACAAATAGATGTAATTAGAGGAGATTTGAACTCAAACTTTCAAGCTCTCTTTAGTCATTCACTCCATCTTATACAACCCATACACATAACCACATACATGCAAAAAAGATAAATGATCTCCAATATATATATATTTCATGCTGAACCAGCCCTCATCAGTAGTTTTGGATCATCATCTCCCACACATATGTATAATCAGCACTTGATTTATATTAAGATGGCAAGTCTTCAAATTTTAATGGGCAGGCTTCAATCTTCTCCACTTTTCAATTCTTCATTGAAAATCTGATGATGGCAGGTTCAAAGCCCTTGTTTGCTAATTTTGTTGAGTTGTACCCATATTAACTGTAAGTCAATCTGACTCCTTATATATAGGATCTTAAGCTCACTTGAATATATAGAAGAGGTATGGGCAGAATACAAGCTGAATATGTAATATTTAAATATATGTATAGTATATATACTTTAATCTAGATATATAATTAAAGGTGATTTGAAACCAGACTTTCAAACTCTCTTTAGTCATCTGCTTCTTCTTATACAACTGATACACATGACCACATTCATGCAAAAAAGATAAATGATCTCCAATATACCCAATACACATGATGATGTACATGTATGTGGTTATGTGTAACAGTTGTATAAAAAATTCTGGGTTCAAATCTCCTCTAATTACATCTAGCTTAAAGTATATATGCTCTACATGTATTTAAATATTATATATTCAGCATTCCCTCCATTCCTCTTCTGTATATTTAAATGAGCTTAAGGTCCTGCATGTGAGGGGTCAGACTGATTTATAGTCAATATGGATATGACACAACAAAAGTGGCAAACAAGGGTTTTGAATATGTCATCATCAGATTTTCAAAGATATGGATGGCTGAAGAATTGGAAGGTGGAGAAGATTGAAGCCTGTCCCTTAAAGTTTGAAGATTTGCTATCTTAATATAAACCAAGCACTGATTATATATGTGTGTAGGAGGTGCTAATCTGGACCAAATGATGAGTGCTGGCTTAGCATGAAATATTATATTGGAGATCATTTATCTTTTTTGCATGTATGTGGACATATATATCGGTTGTATTGGAATGGGAGACTAAAGGAGGCTTGAAACTCTGGGATCAAATCCCCTTTAATTACATCTAGCTTAAAATGTATATACTATTCGTGTATTTAAATAAAACAAATAGTTATAACAAAAATTAAATACTTTGTCAGAAAAATTAAAATACATTAATGAATATTTTCCACATATTTTAGATTAATATTACATTTTGAAAATACATCCTATAATTTGAAATTACTAGATAATGATAACAGATAGAATTTTTTTTCTTCAACGAACTATTGCAAATCTAGAAAATATTGCGGTTAGGTCTCTAATAGATTAAGTTTAAATTAAAAAGAAATTAATTGCTGATTTTATTTTAACTTAAATGACAAATATAATAGTTATATATTAATATTAAGTAAGAATGATATTTGAAGAAAACTTTCTATATATAGATAAAAGGTACTTGGGTATTTTTCCTGCAACCAAGGAAAGATAGGAGGACTTTTCACATTCGTATCAATACATTGCTAACTTTTTAATGTTGTTATTTTGGCAACATCAAACATTATAAAAACATTAGAAAGTTAGCAATGCTTTGATATATATATGTGAAAAGTCATCCTATTTTTCCTTGGTTGCAGAAATAATACTCAATACAGTTTTACAAAGACAAAAAAAAAACTAAAAAATATTACATGAGATAAACACGTATTTATGAATTCTACACGGACGCAAGTTAACGTTTGATACTTACTTAATTTGATCAATTTCAACAAAAAAATATGTCCTCCTTTTTCGAATAAACAAATAAGTCATTCTATCTTTTCTTGGTTGCAGACAGTTTTACAAAAACAAAAAAATATTATGAGAGATATACACGTACTTTTACAAATTGTACACGGACACAAACTTACTTAATTCGATCAATTAAAAAAAAAAAAAAAACGTGGTCCGCAAAAAAAAAAGCCAACATAAATATATTTTTATAAAAGTAAAAAAGAAAAAATATTCTATGAAATATACATTTATGCAGACGATTTTTACATACAAAATGGCGATTGTCAGTAATACCCCCCCCCTCCCACCGTCCTTCCTATTTCTCCGAAAGATTTGTGGAACAAGTGACTGCCAAGTACATGCTCTAAATGGAATTCTGCCAGGCAATCTAATTTTTGGAATAAACAAATAACAAAGTCAACGTCTTCATTCAATTACAATTAAATAATAAACTTTTAATTCAAAGATTCAAAAACGCAGAAGTCGGACAATAACCAAGTTGAAATTGGGAAAAAAAACACAGAAGTAAATAATGCAGTTGAAATTAAAAATGTTAAACCAAATTCACAATAATAACAAATGGTACGTTTAAAATGTACAAACAAACTTTTGAATCAAAAAAAAAATACCAAAATGTCCAAAAAAAAAAGCACCTATATACCATAGTTTCGGTTGACACGTTTCAAAGCACGTTTTGTGCCCGTTCAAAAACACGTTTTTTAACGAGGAAAAAAACTAAAATCGCAAGGGTTTATTTAATGTTCGCAACAATATCGCGTATGTAAAAAGTCGTCCTATCTTTCCTAGGTTGCAGGAATAATACCCAAGTACCAGATAAAATAAAATAAAATTACCTTTAAACAATCCTCTGCATTTCCATGAAAAATTCTATTAGTAATTTATCAATGCAGAAACATTGATCACTTTTAAATAGTACAAACACTTAATTTACAGAAAAATAAACAAACACTTTGAAATTAAGATAAAATGGTGATTTATTTGAAATCATGAAAAGGGTAGCAGTTCCAGAAAAGTTTTAAACAACTGTTCCAGCAAATAATTTCCTCGCCTATGCAATAAGTAGTTTCTCACATCCATTTGTAATATTTTTATTTTATATTAATATTATGTGAGGACGATTTACAATAATAACTACTTCAAACCATTTAAAACTTTAGCTTTTTACTCACGTGATTTTTTTTTGTCGTTTGCATTTTTGCAAGCAACTTATTTCTAATTCTTATTATCATTATTTTTTAATAATTATTTTAAAAATGTTCAATCTGACCAAATAAAATTTCAAATAATAGACAGAATAAACAAAAATAATACAAAATAAGGCTTATATATATATATACCAATTTTTCATATTTTTGGTAAATTATTTTTAGTCAATCATTTGATAAAATTAATGGTATTGTTGGATCATTATCTCGAGACCATAGTGTTTCAATGTACATATATATACACAAAAAAATATTACATAATTTTCTCAACTTATGTTTAGCGCACATATTAGAAATCTAATTTACTATATTTATTTTGCTTTTGATTGATGAACACTAATATAACCAAAATTATTCTGATGATTTGGAAATGTTTTTGGCATCTAGTATTTACTGAGTTAATTATTTAGTTTTCAATAGATTGCTCTGATAAATAATAACCTATCACTGCATTTATAGATAAAATAGATGTTAAAATATTTCAATAGATAAATGGATAGATTGATAATTAAGTACGTAAGAAAGTAGATAGATGGAATGGATGGGTGGATAGATATATAGGTAGATAGACATGTAGACATGTAGGTAGATTGACAAATAGGCCAATAGATAAATAGTTTAGGTGTGGTGAATTGAGGATAAATAGCTAGGTGAATAGATAAATGGATGTATGAATGGACAAATTGCTAAATAGATGGATGGATAAATAGGCAATAGAAAAAACAGAAAAACATCTATTGATAAAAATAATAATTGTGCAATTTTTTCACATTTCAAAATTTCTGAGTGTAATTTTTAAAACTGTAATCTTAATTTGATATGAAATATTAAAAATAATTAAAATTCAAGAATATAAATTAATTGACAATAAATATACTCATCTTTTTATTTTAAAAATTATTTAACATGAACCTTATTACAACAATTGTAAATGCTTAACTTAGATTTAATTAATTTATTATGCAGCATTTTAAAAGCATTTTATTAACTTATGCATACATAGTTGATTCTAATAGCTTTAGAATAGTAAAACTTCTATTCCCTAAAAAACAGACCCAACGTTATATAAATGCTACGCTTTGTTAAACAATTTTCAACTGGCTGATGCAAGGTAAGTCGTTAATTACAAAAAGTACATTATTATAGTTTAAATAGACTACTATAAATTATAAGAGTAAACCCTATATGTTCTACCTTACCGCTGTCACCAACTATACGCTTAAATAATCACTAGGTAATAGGTAGAAATTCTTATGAAATCTATATTTAATACTATTTTATCCATATCTCCAAACTAGAGCTAGCTTATAGTATTCATCAGCAAGGAATTTAGATCCAGATCTAGAAATTTATCTGAAGATATGGATAGCACCACTGGAGGTGAATTTAATAAGTATCACTATTTATCATCTTTTGATTATTTAATATTCTTTAAAATGTCGTGATTGAGGAAGAATAGACTTTAGTACTGTAAAACATTGGGTAAATTGTGGTCATGTGATGAGGAGGGGTTGTAACATATTTTTGATGTTTAGAATTTCAAGTGAGTTATCTTTTTAAATTGTTAATATTATTTTATATTTACTTGATTATTCAGTAAGTCAAAATCTGCATTAAATTTATATTATAGGTCCTTGTGCTGCTGGAGTTATAGGGGTCAAACTACCCAGATTCTGCCTTTTTGGAAATACTGTGACTACTGCTTATCAAATTGCTGCAACAGGGGAAGGTTAGTAATTATGTTATAAAACAAAAATAATTTATTATATAATAAATTGAAAATCTATAAATGTATTGTTAAAAAACATGCAAGGTTTTAGATGAATGTTATGCAATATACACATATATGTAATATACCAAGTTTCAAATTTTAAAGCCTATCACATTTGTAGTCATACTTAAAAGTTTGAATGTTTTAATTATTAACTCAATTGGAATAGCTAAATTTCTAAAATAATTTTTTTTTGTAGTAGCTCTTCTTTGAATAAAAACTAGATAATTTTAAATTAGTAAGAAGACTATATATGCATTAACAATACTTGTTTGTCTAGCATTGGTGGTCGAGAGGTCAGCGCGACTGCCTTGCACTTGCAGGCAGTTGCCCGGGTTGCGGGTTCGCGTCCCGGCAGATGCTATGACACTTATAAAAAAAAAAAAAAAACAATACTTGTTTTTTTTTTTTACTTTTTTTATTTTAATCACATCATTTAACATATTTGTAAATATTATTTCTTCTTTTTAGAAAGTTTAACCAGGCTATATTTTTTTATAAAAATAAAAAAATAAAAAAATTGTCATTTAATCAAAATCAATGACGAATTTAGAGCTTACAATAGTGGAATAATATTTTTTAAATGTGATCCAATTTCTAAAAAACAAGCAAAAAAAGAAACTTTTTTCTTAACACCTAATAGTTTCATTTTTTATCAAATAGATAATATCTTAATGTATATTTATATTTATAAGTTTAATAGTTAATTATTATATAACTTTAATCTGACCTTTTATGATCAAGTACAATTGATATAATGTACAAAATTACAAGAGGCTTCACCACACATTCTTAAAACATATGAAAAATGACCTCTGAAAAATAAAAATGACTCAAAATGTTTCCATGATTCTTCAATTAGCCTAAATCATATTATAATACAAAGCCTTTATTATTGGTTCAATATAAAGTTATACTTTGATTTATAATGTCACGCTTTCTTCACTCACTAATTTTACATCAGTTACTGCAAATAAAGACATTATTATTATTACTCATTTATTAAACTAAAGATTATCCCTAGCCCAGACATAAACTTTAAACCTGTTAAAAATTAATGTGTCTGTTTTATAATTAAACATTAGTTTGATACTTTTCAAGTGTAGTTAATGTTATCATCACCAAGAATCTTCAATATGCATCAAGGCAAACTTTTATTGATAAAAAATGGTGGGTCTTTCATTGTAATCTAAGATGTTAGTGTAGGCACAAAAGATTGACACTTGAACTGTAAAATATTGAGATTTATAATTCATAGAAATTTTTAATAAATACCATTAAACAGGGTAATTTGGAAGTAGACTAGCAAATAGTCATTTTTAAATTTAAATCCCACTAGTATTCCTTACTAGTAAGATAATGAAGGTGATTTTGTTCAAAGTTGGATTAATTTATGAAATATAAATCACATAAAAGTAGCCCATGTTTACCAACACCAGTAATCTTCAATTTTTTGTCAAAGTTGTTTTGGCAGCAGATTGAAAATTCTTGGTGCTGATAAATACTGGCTGTTTCGTGTGAATTACATATATAAATCAATCTAGCTTTGAGTTGAATCAGCGTTATTAATTACAGTATAATAAATAATAGCTACATAGTTGATTATAAATTTATATCTTTCACACGTTCATTTAATAATATTAATGAAAAGTATTAATATCTGTTTTATATACACTTTGAGAAATTATATATAAAAAATAAAAACAAGCAAATTTTTTACTTATACAGAAATATATCGGCATTGTATGTGATTAAAATGTCTTATATTTTTATATTTTCAATTTAAAACAATTAATTCTATAGCTATATTGTTATTTCATACTAAAGACTCATTTTTAAGTAATAAACAATTCGTGAAAAATAAGGTACGACGCATAATACATGTTTTAGGTTTGTCAAAAACTCATGTGGTTTTTCAATATTCTTGTGCCATTCTCACGTCTAATATTGAAATAATATTTAAAAAATTTGATCGCAGTTATACTTAAAATTCCAACTTAGTATTAATTCAATACAACTGTACAACTGATTAAGGAATAACTTGAATAAAAATCAGATAGCTCTTTTATTTTTTATTTTAGGCAAACTTTTTTTTTTTTTACCTATGACATTATATTATTCAAAATAATTAATTAATTCAACTCTTTTTTCATAACTTCAGATCAGTTTTTGAACAATTATGTTAATGGATGTGTTCTTTGATTCTCTTATTTTAATTTATTTTATTCTTCCCGTAATCTACTGAACGAAACTTCCATACTTAACATGCCTATTCAAATTAATGGAGGATCAATAATCAACATTCAGGTTTATAGTTAATATTTGATTTAATTTTAAAATTAGCCTTGTAATTAAATTGTTTTATACGTTGATTTTATCTTTATATCTATTATAAAAGATGTTAAAATTCTATGGCATATGTTTCAATATCTTTTTATCTGACTCATAATATTGTATTGTTATTTTTATTTTAAAAATCTGATCACTTATCCCTCATAGATATTTTTGTACAATACTAAATAAAATATCTAATAGTTTAAAATTTCTAATTTAAAAATTACAAAATTTAATAATAAGCTAGATTATAAAATGTTAATTGATTAATATCATGGATTAGATCGATTCTAGTTCAAGGATTCCTATGAACTATAAATTGTTAGATTTTTAAAAATATTGCTTAATTGAAAAACAGATTGTGCAAGTAAATAAGTATGGCTATTTCAACTCTAAAAAAACAACAAAAGAAAGAAATAAGGAGAGACATAGAGAAAAAAAATATTCTAGAAATGATTTTTGCGATAATTATACAAACCAATCTTGTAAACCACATATATGTTCACATATAGTAATAGTTTTTTTGATATTTTACAGGCTGTCTTTTAATTTCTTCAGCTGAAAACTTTTTTCTGAAATAATTCAATACCATGTCTAATTATAATCTCCAATTTATTCTATTTTCCATCGTATCTTTCCAATGAAAACAATTGATATTTTAGTTCTTTAGAACGTTTTTGAAATAATCCTTATAACTTAGATTGGCACCACTTTCCCCCTGAAAACCATGCTCTAGTTTATCGTTCAACACTTTTTAGGAAGTCATCCAATGTTCTTTGTTTTACATATTCAATTCAAAGAAGGTGTGACTTTACTATAATCGTCTCAACAGTATCAGTGATGTTTATTGTACTTTTAAAATTTTACTAAAGATCCTTGAAACAAATTTTTATAATGCCTTTATATTGTGCCAATACGTGCCCAAGTTTATTCTCATATAATAAATTAGGTAAAATAACAGATCTATAAACAGTTAAATTAGTTGCAGTATTTATTTCCATGTGATGAAATATTCTATAATTTTAATTTATTAAAAGCACCAGAAGTATGTTGGAATCTGTGTTGTACTTTAGCATCAAGATCCACCTTTTAACTTTTAAAACTACCAAAGTATTTAGACTGGTTTACATTCTAAAATTGTTAACCATTCATGCTAAAAGTTGTTGAGGATTTTTCGTCTGACACTGGTTGATAAGTAACTCAAATATTTATTAAATAATAAATTCTTGCGTTGGATTCATAACACTAAGACGATTCTGTAAATCGTCTTTCCAATTGACAAAAGAATCCAAATAGAAAATGTTCTTTTTGTTTTGATTCTATTTAAATTGAAATTTTCAGCATCAAATCTTTATCTTATCTTGATAACTATTTGATAAACTAATTTTAAAAAATTACAAAGACTACTGTCATAAAAATTGAAACAATTTTGGAACAAGTAAGCGCCTTTCTTTAACTCCAGTTTTCATTTTAAATTCTTCAGATTTTCTAGTTGTAATAATAACACTTCCATCTTATAGAAGATGTTTGATAAGAATAAACTTTGGTAGATAACCAACTAATATCAACCAATGTTATAGACATATCGTATTAACTGAACAAAATGTCTTAAGAAAATCAATAACTGCAATGTATAAATCAAGTTTTTGTTCCCTTTCTAATTCTTGTTGATTTTATAAAACCGCGCCGAGTCTTTGGTAACCATTCGTCCATAATTGGAAGCAAACCTTGAAATATATTTTAACATAGTCGATAATAATGATGTCCATGATAAATATTGCAATTATGTCTATTTCCTTTTTTTAAAAATTGGAATAATAAAAGCATCTTTGCAATTGGGTAGCAAAACTTTATGGATTCATATTTTTTTTTAAAAAATCCAATATTTATAAATCTAATATATTACCAGCATGTTTTAAAACATTGTTTCTTTCATTAGGACTGCAGCCATTTATTTTTTTCAGACTACAAAAAACTAAATTAGCTTCATGAAGTTGGATATCTTTGTCCAAATCTAAATGAGTAGATAAAACTGATATAATGCTAAAAGTTGTATACTTACTTCTTGTATTATTATTCAAAAATGATCAACCTACTCTTTCCGTCATATTCATCATACAAGAACATGACATTGCTGAATTTAAGACAATTATGATACTATTTCTCATGACCATATGTTGTTTTAATGCATCAAAAAAAAAAGCTCTAGAATGATCATGATTAGTTTTTATTCACCAAAGATTTTGTAAACTTTTGTATCATTTAACTTCTGCCTTCACATCTTTATATGTATTATAAAGTTTCACATTTAATCTATTATTCTGCCAAACAGAAAATGCCATGTTTTCGTTTAATTAAATTATTAATAACAAGATCATTATCAGATAACTAATCGCATTCTTCTTTTTAGCGAAACCAAAAATAGATTTACTTGTATCCATGAACATACTCCTTAAGAGAATTCCATACTTCAATAATATGACAATCCTGAATATCCAAATTAGCAGTTTTAGTGTTTAATAGCTGTTGAAATTTAGTACATATAATAGATTCTTAAAAACAAATATCCAATTTTTTGCTAATATAATTGGATTAATATTCATATTTTTATAGTGTAACTATCATTTTAATATTGAGCAAAATCATCTATGATTTGTCCAATAGTCGGTCCTTGTAAATGCTCATTGTATATGAAATTGGCTTGTTTCTAACTCCTAATAATGTAATCTATTACATACTATTATTTTGAGCTAGTATGCATTTGTTTCCTCTACAGTGATTTTTCAGCCTAAACAAAGACTTTGTAATAGGCAATCCATGTGATATGCATAAATTCAATAATAACAAACAATTTGAATTTACAGCATCAATACATTCATTTCCGATAACTTTTGACCAAAGTCTACTATTTGTACCAGAGGAATTTGAACTCAGGACTTTTTCAGTCAACTCTATATCAAGCAACCGATTCTTAAAAATCCTATATTAAAATCCCTCATACATATATATATATTGTAAATATCGATAAGTCTATCTATATTTTAAAAAAATTGTCATTTGTTATTAAAAAAAAATCTCTTTGAGTTGATGTTTATATATGAAGTATTATTATTGTTTATGGTTATTAGGTATAGTTATTGTTTGAAGTTATTATTTTATTTATATGTTGATGGTACATCGTTATGAATATTTAATTATTATAAATAAATGAAGACATATAAATTGTTGATTATATAAAAAAAATTATTTTATTTGCAGTGATTATTAAAAAAATGCAATATTATTATTTATGTATATTTTTAAAGCTGTCAAATAAATTTTCAATTTAATATTTTTTATATATATGCTTGATATTTTTTTTTTTAATGTTAATTGTTTAAAATAAAACATGTGTAACAATGGTTTTCAAAACAGCATTTGCTAGCACGTGGAACAACAGCAACAACAACAAAAAAAAAGAAGCCATTATTATTAGGATAGTGATTAAAAAAACAAAAGGATAAAATTTTGTTGTACTTTGTTTCTTTGAAATTACCATTCTTCAGAATATTGGAATAAGATAGATTTCTATGGTAAATACATAAATCATGACAGGCTAATAGAGATATATCGCAGCCAAGAGGCTGCACCATTTTCTTTCATTTATTCCAAGGCAGTTTAAAAAGAAAAACTAAGAAAATTTCAAAACATGAATTTCATCGCGTTTGAAGCCGAAATTTGACATAGCTATCTGGAATCTATAATGGTCAATCTAATAATAATCTGGAGGTAACTAGAATTAATATATTGGATTCAACATTTCAATTTATTTATTTATTTTTCAAGGAAAGAAATTTTAGAAGGATAAAAATATACATACATCCAAGAATTGACAATTTTCTCTAACGTGATAGTTTCTTCACTTTAACTAGAATGCATTCTAATATTAAACGGATAAAGAAATAAAACAATGGAATAAGTTGACTTTTGAAGGAAAACTGGACATGTGAACTTTGAAAGGTAGTCAATAATTTTATATGTATAAATGATATATAAATATATTTTTGAGATCGATATTTTTGTTTACTTTTATTTTTCATTATAAAAATATAACGTTTTATAAATATTCAATTCAAGCGTCTTGTTTTCTAACAGCAATAAACGTTTAACAGGTGTCAAAATTAACACTTAAGTAATTTAAAATCTTAAAGTATGGCTTATAAGTTTGGGTTGCATATGAGTTATTATGTATATTTTAATAAGTAAATTTATATTCGCAAATTTTTATTATAAAAAATTGTTTTATTATTAATTTATTTCCATTTTTTTTTTTAACTTTATATAATGATTCTTATGCATACCAAAACAATAATTTATATATATTTGCTGTATATAATATTTTTTTATTATTATTTTAAATATCTGAAAAGTATAAATATGGATTTGTATTTATATTAATACCTACTTGTTAAGCACAGATATGTCTTTATCTATTTAATATATATATATATATATGCAATATATATATATATATATATATAAATATATATATATATATATATACTTATTGCAAGTATATATGTATATTTATTATTTGGGTTTGTATTTAAAACATTGATATTACCTAAAATTAAACCCTAATATAAAAATAAAGGATGTACTATTTGTTTTATAAGTAATGCCTTTGTAATTTATTTGAAAGAGTATTAATATTTTATTCTTATTTTTCTTTTAATGCCAGAGTCATTATGAAATTAATTGAATTCACAATTTAATAGAGGATAACTTCATATTTCACTTATTGTTTAGTCTTTAGGTTACTTACACATATTATTATTCATTGATATGTTTAGATATACATAAATTTACATAATAGATGTGTATATTGGATTTAATAGAATTCCCTTTGTTTCTGATATATATTTGATTAGTTAGTCATATCAACCTTGAAAATAAATTATAATGATAGATCTCATTGCTCTGTATGATTTTAGATTTATTTCATGTATAGCTAGTTGGAAGGGCATATAAACAATTTATTTAAATATAACTGGGATAATTTTGTCTTTCTTCATTTAAATCATACAATTTATTATATTAGGCTTTCTCAACAATTGGATTCATTTAGATTATATATATTCCATTACGTTTATCATCCAATGTTTGAAGCATTATTTTCTTCTCATATATTGATGTTCCATTACATTTGAGGTATAATATGTTTATATGATATATTGTCCATTACGTGTGGCACCACAAACTGTTGGTCCCAGTTAACTGATGATTGGTATAATGGAGTAAAAGTATGTTCCATTACATTTGGACGCCATAACGTGGTCAGCATAATATGTTCGTTTAATTATTCATTACATTTGGTGTATCAAAGTTAGGGGTTTGGTTAACTAATGATTATTGTTGCAAAAGTTCATATGTTTATTTTCATTTGAGATCATATAAAGATACATTCCATTATATTTGGCTTTCCCAATGTTTGGGGCCTTCTTTTTTCAATTTAAATGGAATGCAGCAACTACGTTCCATTACAATATATATATATATATATATTTTATATATATATATATATATATATATATATATATATATATATATATATATATATATATATATATATAGGAAACATTCAATATAAGTAAATGGCATACTGTCTTACAATTGATATTATAAATAATGCTATCCAAAAAGAAAAATAAGAAATTTCAGCAATAGAATTTATCAAATTAGACTCTATAATAAAGCAAATTCAGCACCGTGCATTCTTCTTTCATTAATCGGCCTATCTTTCAAAAAAAACTTCTATCCGTCCATCTGTTCTATTTATTAAACTTTTCTTCTCTGAGAAATGAATTTCATTAAGAAAAAACTTAAATCATGACGACTTCTTATCACCAATCCTCCGTTCTGGTATTGAAAGTTTATATCAAATAAAGTCCACACATTTTATATACTTACATTTCCAAAAAGATTTATAATACTTACCCTTAATACTATTACTGTTTCTTGCTTTCTTACTACTATTGATATTATTTTTACTATTCTTATTATTTTTACTGCTGAATTGAGTAATCCACAAAATGTAACAATCTAGTTTGTATGAGACAGGCCATTTTGGACCATATTTTTCAGACCCCTTTACTTCTGTGGTAGGCAGAGATATCTCTAATAAAGCTGTCTAAACATGTACTTTTTGCCAGTTAAATCTCCTATTTCACTGAAATCCAGTACTGATTCATTAGTAATGACTTTTGAGAAAAAATCTTAACTAAAAACTGGCTAGCCTACTAAATCTATTTCCATCATTGTTTTTATAATTCTCAAGATCTTAAACTAAAGAAAAGGAATAAAAAAATTGAATCAGAAATGTAATTAAATGCTGAAAATTTTATTGTACAAATAAATTATCCCATTTGCTGCAGTTCATATAAAGGGATGTACAGTGGCATAAGAAGCTTGCCCTATCCTGGCCCTTCAATAATTTAATTGACTGGAAAAAAAACAAGTAGACAGAAAAGACTATTTGTATTGTAAATAGAACGTTCCCTTTGATGAAACATCCTAGAATGCAAGACCATAAGAATTCTTGGTTATTTCACAATTTTGCATTTGTGTTAGCTTATTGATAGCCTTAATAAAGTTCCCAATAAGTATGAGTCACAAAATAATATTGACAGATATGCTTAAAAAACTCATGTCAGTTATCATCGATTTAATGTGAAGGAATGTTTAAAACGAATTTAAGTTAAATTCAATATCAAATCTAATAAAAATAATAATCCATGATGATCTATTAAGCAGAATTTGCAACAGTGAATGTGCTGCTATTAAAATACAAGAATCAAAGAGCACATTTGCCAATACAAATATTTATAAACTGACTCTTCCTGCACTTCAGTTATTTAAATCATAAAACAGATACATACAGTAAATTTTATTTTAGCAACATTAACACAATGTGACTGAAGTCAAAAATCATTCAGAAATAAAAATAAAAGAAATTTTATATAACCAGATTCAAGACATGCTCCCAGTCAGTTCACCAATAATATTCAACTGAATCAAAACTGGAATTTTAATTAAAAGTGTGATATGTTTTAAATATTGTGTTGATGTTGGCCATTAAGGAATAAAAATTCTGAACGCCTGTTTGATGGGTTTTTTCAAAAGTTATAGTTGTTTATATTGTATTTGAAACTTATTATTATAGATTTTGAAAAAGTGTCACTAACTGCATGCAGGACAAGTTGATAAAATTTTAGATTTAGCCATACTCATGAATCTGTATTTACATCCGTAAATAATGGATTTCATCCTTATTTGGAAAATTACTAAATTTGTTAATCTCTATATACATTTGGAATATCTATTGTAAATGCCAATTTGCTTTGTCATAGCAATTTAAGTGGTATAGAGGAGCTGAATTGTTATTAATAATGTTTAGTTTAATTTATCAAAGCTATAAATACATATCATGTCTAGCAAACTATGATACTTAATTATCTCATATAAAATCTCTAATTTGTCTGTTGTCTGAATGTGGTCCCGATGCTATTTAATTGGTTACTTTAACTAAACACTACGAGCAATTTATGGAAATGAAGTGATTCCATCCTTTATATTTAATAATATGTAAACATAATTCCACCAATAATTTAAAAAATCTGAAAAAAAATCAGTACATGTGCTTTTAACTACAGTACAGAACTGAATCGATATTGAATTTAAATCGTGAAGAAAATGTGATTACAATACATAAATTCATGTTTGAAATGTGATATTTAGTGAGGGGAAAAAAGAGATGCTGCAGTACCATATTTACATTTAGTTTTGGTATTGCATTCATGCTAATTCCATCATTAATACTTGCCCAGAATGCTGTCAAATTCACATATTAAATATAACAGGTAGATTTAAAAATTTTAATTTTAATTTAGAGGCTTAATTTCATTACAAGCATTTTATTCGAAGCAAGTAATTTTGCCAACAGAAAAAAATTGTTAAAGCAATCAATTTTTAAAAAAATTACAAAAGCAATGGTCACATTTAAAAAAAGATGACTTTTATTCTTACATTTTTTATATAATATTAAAATCTTTTATTTAATTTACAGTAAATCTTTAAAAAAATTGCTAAAGCAACCAATCATATATATATATAAATTCATGTTATCCATAAAAAAATATGTGTATGTAATTATTTTAAATAATAATAATAATAATAATAATAATAATAATAATAATAATAATAATAATAATAATAATAATAATAATAATAATAATAATAATAATAATAATAATAATAATAATAATAATAATAATAATAATAATAATAATAATAGTAATAATAATAATAATAAATACAGAAGTAATTAAAAACAATTTGTATAAATTATATATTTTTATTTATTTGTGCTACTACAAATAAAAATGATCAAATAGTTTTATTCTTGGAAATTTATGAGATGTTTGAGTTCCAAAAGTGACAGTATTAAGCCATAATCCCTGAATTTTGAATTCTACAGTCTATCACTCTATCATTCCATTAGATCATACAGGACAATTATTTGTATTTAAAATTCAAAATAGCATAACTAAATCTATAAATCACTGTAACTTTTAAAACATTAAATAATATAATTGTCAAAAGTGTTTTTACTTATTATCATGGATAAAGAAATTTATATGAAACAATACAAGAATTATGTTTTGATTTCAAAATCTTTTAGTTGTTTAAAGAAATTCTGTTTGAGTTTGGTTATGCATTCAAAACAAGATCCTGATTTAGACCGATTCTTAGTTATAGAACGCATATATATCTTGAATATATAATAATTCTGATCTACTCAATACAACTTGTTTTTTGATATCTGGTAGGGAGATATGTAAAATGACAGGAAACAATTGCAGGAAAGTAATATTTTTCATTGTAATATTTCATTGTAAAGTACTCATATCATATTATGATACTAAGAATAGTAATATTATATTTGTCTGAAGGTTTTTAATGATGGTATATTATAAGATGTGATATGTTGGACTATTTTCATCATTTATGAGTGAATGTTGAATGTATAGAAAATTTTAAACTTTATTTAAACTTTTCAAATACAAACAACTTGTTAGTAATAACACACAAATATACAATATAGGTTAGTAATTACACAACGTTTCGAGTAGTATTATTCTCCACTCTTCTTTAGGTGTTGCTGGCCTATATGCATAGTGACAATATTTGCTTAGAAATTGAACTCGCACCTTTAGATTCTTGTATATTGAATTTAAGGCAAATGCTCTACCAACTGAGCTATTCTGTCAAAGGCAACTTATAGTAAAAATTTGATATATTTATATATGAGGGTTGGTTCAAATCATCCTGAGTTCTTCAATTTTTTTTTAACAAGTCTAATTATTTTTATTTTTTATTTTTTCCTAAGAGCAAGATTAATTAGAGGTTTCCATACATTGTGTATTGCCACACTGGTTTGACTTATAGGATTATTTACCATTGTCATATGAGCAGCTTCCTTGAATTTTCTTCTATGCATTTTTTTCTCTTTATCCAATATTTTTGTATTTTCCCACTTAAGCATATGGTCATTAGTACATACATGATCTGCTATGGTAGACACATCTGTTTTTTCTCTTTTAACCATTAGTTTGTGTCCCTTCAATCATTGTTCAACAGGGTGACAGGTCTCACCAATGTATTTCCTTCCACATTCACATGGTATTTCATAGATACAGTTTTTGTTCTTCAGCATTTCCAGTTAAGGCTTAGTAGAAGTAAGAATTCCTCAAATTGTGGTATGGCTTTGGAAAGCAGTTCTAATATTATATAGACTGCAGATTCTCTTTAGTTTGTCTGTTATTCATGGTATGTATGGTTACACTACCATACCAATAACTGTTTTCTCTTTTGGTGTCTCTTTGTGTTGTCTATTGAAGGTTTTTCTGATGACTGCTGATGGATAACCATTCTTCATAAGCATTTGTTCTATGTGAATCTTTTCTTTTTTTCAAATAACTGGTTTTTGAACAAACCTCCTTTGCTCTGTTCCATAGTGATAGTGCAATTCCTTGTTTAGTACTTCTTATATGATTGGATGTATATGCCAAGTATTTGCCAGTGTGTGTTGGTTTCCTATACTCTGTTGTTTTTATTTTGCCCTAAGGGAGTCTTGTCACAAGAACATCCAAGAATGCCAATTTTTGTTCTTGTTCTGATTCCCTCGTGAAATTAATTGTAGGAGATATGTTGTTAATGTGCATCCAGAAAGACTGTAATTTTACCTTGCCATGTGGTCATACCACAAATGTATCATCAACATATTGAAGACACACTTTAGGTGGACATGGAGTAGTATTTGTGGCTGTGGTTTCAAGTTCTTCCATGTAAATGTTGCTGAGCAAGGGTGACAGTGATGATCCCATGGCCATCCCTTGATTTTGTTGGAAGAATTCTGAGTTATATTGAAAGTATGTTTTTGTTACACAGAATGTTAATAATTCCATTATACTATCAATAGGTAAAGCTGTTATAGTTTGTAGACTATTATCGTCATATAACCTTTTCCTTACAATAGACAATGCTTCATCACATGGTACACTTGTAAACAGACTTTTCACATCAAAGCTTCCCAATATGTCAGTTCTTTTCATTTTCATGTTTCTGACTAATTCTATAAAGTGCTTAGAATCCCTGACGAAAGATGGTGTCTTATATGCCAATGGACTAAGAACTTCACAAATTTTGACGGGGTGAATTTCTAGAACTAACAATAGGTCTTAATAGAACATTGTCTTTATGGATTTTAGACAGTCCATATAGGTGAGGTCTTGCTGAAATACGACGTTAATTTTCTTTTTTCCGAATCATTGAAATACCTGCGATGCTTCTGGAGTAATGCTTGTAGTTTTACTTCTGTATTTGGAATAGGATTTTTTGTTATGTTTTTGTATTGGCCTGCTGTGAGAAGGCCTTGTATTTTGTTGTCATAATCAGTTTTATCCATTACAACTGTAGTGTTGCCTTTGTCAGCAGGAAGAATGATTATAGATGTATCCTGTTTGAGAGATTTAATAGCTTTCCTCTCATCACATGAAATGTTTGACTTCTGCTTGTGCACTTGATGTCTTTCAAGTGCCCTTTTTACTCTCCAGTGTAACTCTTCTACTTCCTCTAGATTCAAATTTTAGGTCACCTTATCAGTGGCGGCCATTATATCCAATAATGGGAAAGTAGATGATGTAATAGCGAAATTCAAACCTTTTTCAAGAACTGATAATTCACAATCCAGTAAGTTGTTTAGAACTAAGATTTTTCACTGATGACGAGGATAGACTAGTTGCAGTATTACTTTTGACTTGCCCATGTAGATTTACAAGCTTCTTCTTCTGAAGTTCTTTTATCTTTCCATGTAACTTACAATATGATCTGTTCACTGCTTAATAAATTATTGAGAAGTCTTCATCTGTAACTTTGTTTTGTAGGAACGATTCCACATTCCACATTTCTAATAGATTGCAATGTTTGATACTTGGTAAACCGCTGAACCTTTATACTTTCTCTCAATAAGGCCTCATTTGCTCTCTGAATAATTTTCTCAGCTCTTTTGGGGGAAATAGGAGGTTTTAACTGCAAACCCTTAGGGATAATCCCTTCTGATTTACATTTACATAGGAAAGTTAAATGGTTTTCTACTTTAGCCAGTTTTAGACATAATTTTTCTAAGTGAATATTGTCACTGTGCATATAGGCCAGCAACACCGGAAGAAGAGTGGAGAATAATACTACTCGAAATGTTGTGTAATTACTAACCTGTATTGTCTATTTGTGTGTTATTACTAACAAGTTGTTTGTATTTGAAAAGTTTAAATAAAGTTTAAATTTTTTTATACATTCAACATTCCATCATAAATGATGGAAATAGTCCAACATATCACATCTAGTAATATTATATTTCTCTAAAACTTTTTATAATAGCATTATTATAAATATTGTGTGGATTTAAATAAAAAGGATATAAAAATAAATGAAAATTATTCAAGTAATGGACATTTTTAGATATCTTTATATGTGAAATAATGTTTTATAGCTTTATTAAATATTACAACATTTATGTGCTAAAAGCAATGAATTAAAACTAATAATGCTAATAAAAAGAACTAAAGCAATATTGATGGGTTATACTAGCCAGCTCAAGTATACTTTCTTGTAATAGTTTTCTCTGTATTTTGCATATTCCTCTACCAGATATCAGAAAACAAATTGCTTCACAAAAATATATAAAATGTTATTTAAATAAAAATGGATCATAATTATTATTTATTCAAGATATATTTACATTATTTAAAACTATTTTAAATCAGGATTATTAATTTTTTGGGATACACAATCTAACCCAACCAGAATCCTTTCAAATAACTGAAAAAATTTGAACTAGAAATGTAATTATTGTAGTATTTTAAATAAAATTTTATCTATATCTAACAGGATTTGATCTCCCTACTTGCAACTAGAATATCATCTATAAATTTAGAATCATCTATAGATGTTGCGATCATCTCGAATTTAATAATTTCTGACCTAGGTAATTGTGGTCAAGTAAAAACTATGAACCGTATAATAATTGCCAAATTTATGAATGCAATATATGATTAGACTGTTATCATAGAGCCATTAATGTTGAAATTTCTATAGATCCTTTTATTATCTTTGTTAATAATTAAAAAAATCTGTAGTAATTAAGTATCTATTGCATTTATAAAAATATTTTTGAAGTATGACATCATTCTAGTTTTATCAAAATGTTTTAAATCTTTAATTATATAAAAAATATTCATACAGTTAAATATATATATAAACGCACAGTGTGGCATAATGGGAAAAAACATTTAATTATCAATGTAATTTTTTTTTAATTTTTTATTTTATTACTATTTTTGTGTGTGTGTGGTTTTTTTCTTCTCAAAACTTCTAATTTTTTTTTTTATTTCAAATCATTTTTTTTTTTTTTGCACACGCATTATGAGATTTTGAGGGGGGGGGGGACATTTAATTATCATTGAAGGGTTTTTCTCCCCCTTGTGTGTGTTTTTTTTTCTCAAAACATTTTTTTTGGGGGAGGGGGGGATTTAAAATCAATTTTTTGAAAAAATTCTTTATGTATGCTATTATTAGTATATATTTAATACATATAAAATATATGACCAACAAAACCAAATGTTTTTGAAAAAAAACATTTTAGCATCCCCATTTGGTTGGATTGCTCTGTGCTTGGCTGAGCAATCTAATTTTTTAGTTTAAAGTCTCAATATTTATATCTATATACAAAAAATATACTGATTGATAAACACATGGATTATAGTTAAGTGTTTTTTTTAATTAAATAAAATTGCATATTGTAACTTTAATACACCATTTCCCCCAATATTTTATATTCATTAAAATAATGTCTGTTCAAAAATAATTTCTTAGTTGATTTTTTTTAATTTCCATTTTAATAGAAAATATATTTAAAAAATAACTTATACAACTACATATACATTTTATAACAATATTTTTGTATACACAAAAATAGTTGCCTTTGTTTTGTTACTATTTACAGCTTTAAGAATTCATGTAAGTGGAGTGACAAAGTCGTTATTAGGTGATGGCGAGTTTACTTTTGATGAAAGAGGCATTTTAAGTATAAAGGTAAATATAATTACTTTAACCAAACAAATTAATAATATATAATTGTGAAAATGTGTGTTTTTTTTTATAAATTATCTATTTGATTGCAAAAATAATAAATTGATTTTATGTTTTACAAATAAATTTTAAAAACAATTACCAATATCTAAATATTTATTTATGTTTTTATCAAAATAATTGTATACTTTTAAATCATTTATAAATCATAACAAATACTTTCTTCATATTTAAGAAAATCGTGTTTACCAATCAATATGTTATGTTATGTTATACATATCTATCAAATAATAATTTACAGAATTAAAAAAACTATTGGATTTTTATATAGTAGTATTTTAAAAATAACATTTTTTTTACTAATAACTAACAAATTATAATTAAGTAATAATTATTTTTGTAGTTTTTTTTACTTTCAATTCCAAAATTTTAGATTTTATTTTTGTTAATTATTTTAAATATTTCATCAATTTTTATTTTGTCCCTGTGTAAAAAATACTATTATATAATTAAAGAAAATAAAACTTTAACTTAAATTATAATTTTTTCATTATTCATTTATTAATTGACATTTGTAAAAAAATTAAAAAAAGTTCTAAATTCAGAAAAAAAAAAGTAAAAAACAAATCAAATATTAAAGATGAATTTTGTGATGATTATACTAACTAATTTATAAATCATAAGTACTTTCATAAATATTACGTCCTAGCATTTTTTATCTTCCCTGCTGTCTTTTAACATTCTTATACAATAATGCTTTTTGAAAACATTTTATCAAGTTGTAGCTCTCCATTATATTACTTTTGCAGTTATATTCTCAATAAAAAATAATATCTCTCTAAAGCATCTTTGAAATAATTGTTATTATAAAAAAACTATACTCATATTTTCTATAAAATATTGACTTTATTTAATTAATTCAACAGAAATATGTCTTTATATGTATGAAATCTATTCTATGTTTTTTCAGCAAATTGAATAACATTGCAAAGATACTTATAAACCTGCCATCATATTTTTAAATGTTATAGATCATACTTAAGATAATTTTTTATTGGATCTATGTCTTACTTTTAAGGGAAAAAATGATACAACTTAACTGCAGTAAATATATCAGTATAATGAAATACCATTAATTTTAACATGTTAACTACAGAAATAACATATTAGCGCTAAGATAAAACTCCACAATCAAATCTATATTTTTTAAATAAAAGTTTTCAAGACATTTATAATTAACTAATTATTTTCTCAAGCTGACAGTCTTACAAAGTAACATTGTTATTGGAGAATTTTTTACTGCATTTTCTGGTAACGAATTTGATGTTTTATTAAAACAAAACTTTTATAAATCATACTTAAACCACTAAGAACATTCTGCATATACCATTTTGAATAGTCAAGAATATCATAATCATCTGGCTATAACTGTAAAAGTCATTAAGTAGAAGGTTTTTTTTCTTTTATTGTGCTTCAAAATAAAAAACTTCATTATCAAATCTGTTTTTTATCTTGGTATTTGCTTCATAAAGATACATAGAGACTGTCATAAAAATGGAAAACAATATTGGAGTTAGTATATTTTTATGTTCAAGATCAGTTTTTATTTCAGAAGTTTTTAATTTCAAAGTTTTCATCAGTAAAAATAGTTTTCCTATCAGTGTATTATATAACAGTTATATGACTAAACTTTAATGAAAGTCGGCTAATTTCAAATGTAGTCACAAAACCTGTTAATTAATTAAGTTAAATGATTAATTAAATTAAATGATTTTAAAAGTAATATGTAATTGCTTTAAACATTTATCTTGCACTTAATCTTGTTTATAGCACTTTTTGATTAACTAACATTAATTGAATCTTTTGCAACCATTCATTTATGACAAAACAAAAATCTTTCCAACTATTCTTGTTATAGTAAACAGCAATGATATTTCAAGATAAGCCTGATTTTTATATATATTCTTAACTTTTAAAAACTTAAAATATTAGAAATATTCTTAAAGTCTAACAGCACTACTACAGTTCATGTATTATTTTTTTAAAAATTGATACTTTTGACGCAATCATAACATCATTATATTTTAAATCTTTTCCAGGTAATCTCATCGGGAATTTTCAGCCTTTTAATTTTAAAATTACAAAGAGCTGTAGTAATTTTATTAAGCTGGAAATTTTGCTTCCAAATCTATATGAGGAAATATGATAAGCATATCATAAAAAATTTATTATCTTAATTTTTGAATAATAGTTAAAAGATAAGTAAAATATATTTTCAACTTGTACGAATATCATTTTACAATGTAAGAGTTCTCTCGTGGATTAAACAAGATTATGACCTTAATTTCAGCTTTATATATGACGACCAGCTTTGACAAAATATAATCTAATGCGACCAGAATTAAAGATTGACTTATTTTTGTCACAGATACAAATGCCAATCATTTAAAAACCATTTTATTAGTAGATAAATGTTTGCCTTTCTGCCTCTATTTTGCATGTGAAGCTTCTCATTAAATTCATTATTCTGCTAAATGAATAATGCTCCACTTTTTTTAATCCCCTCACTTATAATAAATCTTTGCCACAGAACTAGTTAGAATTCTTCTTTCTAATGAACCCAAAAATAAATCTTTATACAAACACAATATATTATTTAAAAATAAATTATATTTTAGTAACTTGACAATTTTAGTAGTAATAGTTTTTGAGGTTTAGTACCGTAGTCTAGCGATATATAAAACTTTCTAGAAATGCATTAGAATAATATTTATTTTTATTGCAGTTGTTATTTTAATGTGTACAATAAAATGCATCTTTTAGTATTCATTCATATGAATTTCTTTTTCTTTCTCATTTCTAATTATAATTTAATTTATTAGATACCATTTTTTTAATCCAAATTTTTATAGTAATAATTCTGGTTAAACAAATTATTTGAGTTTATTAATCATACATTTTGGAATAACTTTTACTGTTTGACTACATATTGTTAAAATATCCAAAAACTGTATGTTTTAATATTGTTGATTTATAACACAATTCAATAAAGAATAAAAAAAAACACCTTTCTCTGAACTCTCTAAATTTAAAACTAAACACAAACATTGATAAAATGACTAACATTGTAAAAAAAATTTATTAGCATTCCATTAATACACTTAGGAAGTCTAAAAATAAAAGATATAAAATTAAGACCTCACAATAAATCCAACATTATATATTGTAACGGGCACATTATTAGTAAACATAAAAAAAAAAAAGTTCGCCAATAAAAATTTCCTTTTTAAGAATTAAAAACTGAAAATTAAAAAATCATCTTAAACTCGCATATATATAAAATTGCACAGATAAATAATTATTAAAATAAAACTTTATTAAAAAAAGAGTAGTTTAAAACTAAATTTTCAGAAAAGATTTAGAGATAAAAATATATGTTTAAGTTTGAAAACAAATTAATTAATCTTTTGTAAAATGGAAATGATTATTTTAATTAGTAAACTAGCCTTTGGGCATTTAAATGTATAAGCATCGGTCAGGTAGGAAAACAATAGAAACTTTTAGCAAATGAAAGAAATCCATCAGGAAATCTGACCTCAATGAAAAGGTTTTCACCATCATGATGTAATGTTGAGTTAATCCACAAAATTATTATAAAAGGAAAGGTTTGAAAATAAAAGAGTTAATTAGTTATTACAATGTGACTATATGTGTTAGTGTGGAGTTGAAGGAGAAGGGATTGAAAAGACGCACTCT
This sequence comes from Epiperipatus broadwayi, assembly GCA_028023455.1. Taxonomy (NCBI): domain Eukaryota; kingdom Metazoa; phylum Onychophora; class Udeonychophora; order Euonychophora; family Peripatidae; genus Epiperipatus; species Epiperipatus broadwayi. The sequence continues at coordinate 134,997 of JAQFVV010006764.1, forward strand.
TCAGTCCCTTCAGTTTTGTTAAAAAAAAGAGAGAGAAATGACATCGTTTTTTTTTTCTACATTAAGAACTAAAAGACCTCTGGATAAATAAATAAAAAACAATGGCTAACTCAACCAATCTTTTTAGGACAGCGTGAGAATTCACGTTCAAATGGCAAGCAACAGATAAAGATGCACTGTTTAAAACCATAAGAACTTTATAATTAATGAACATTAAATTAAAAACTTTCCGTATTTAAAATAATTAAGAAATAGAATCCTATCTGACCAACGTTATTTATTAATTAGTTATAATTTTTTTAATGTATTTCTTTTGTAAAATCATTTCCATTTATTTATTTATTTGTTCTTTAAGTTTTATTATGATTTCTGTTTTTCATTAACCTAGTTATATAAATATTAAACTTAAGTCGGGCGTGAATGGCTATATAGATTTGTAAAGTTATATTAGGGGAGGGTAATCATAGGTTATTCATTTTGTAGTTGAATTAGGTCAATGGATTGGATATATTGGTGTAATTAGTAGATGTAGTATGAGATTCGCTATGGGCAGAATCGCTATTATACGCCACACACACTCATTTTGCCTATGGGAGGAATTATAAGACGGAGACCGCATTTCCTTCCTATGGAGTTTTTTTTTATTGCTCTCATCATCAGATAGATGTAATATTCCTATCTGACAAGTAGCAGTTTCTTCTCTTAACCTAATTGTGCTGCCGTATTCATATTACATTGAACACATCGATATATCAGATGGATTGAAGTTTGGTTTGATGCGAACCTTTGGCCTAAGGTTAAACAAGGATTGAATATTTTCTTTTCAAATGCAAATCTATGTAGTCTATTCATACTCGACACTCTAAATAAAGATGCATTAAATTTAAGTTGGGTATAGATGCTTGCATGGGTTCATTACCGGTTCATTATGTTTTTGGTTTTCATATTCGCTCAAAATATATATAGACATTCGGTAAATACTGATACCTTACTGTGAGTATCTAAAATGTATTTATTCGGATGTCTTTTAAGTTATTGTTGTTAATGCAAGCATCTTATGGTGAATGCTATTGAGTTACTTATAAATTTCCCTCTGCAATTGACGGTATCAATGATTTTGTATTTTGATCGTTTATGTTTATTTTGAAATGTTTTTGACCATGGAATCTATGTAACCGATCTATACTCAACATTTTTAAACAAATCTGTGCGAACTAATAATAGTATAAAATTTAAAATGTAAATTAAAAATCTAAAATAAAAGTAAAAATAATGTTAAAGTAAACATATTAAAATAATAATGTTAAATCTTATATATATATATATGCGTAAATAAATTTTTGTATGTTAATTACTGGCAGTGGCTTATTTTATTTATTTTTTAATATTGAAATATAATTAGATAAGATATTATATTATTAAATCTCTGCTACTCCCTGAGCTATGACCGGAATAAAAAAAAAAAAAAATTTTTTGTCTTACGTATCTGCCTACTTTATAATTTTTTCTAGGTTCAAATGCCTAGATGGCGCCCTGTAGTGTAGATTATGTCGAATCTTGCTGTATATGCACTGCAAGGGCGCCATCTAGGCATTTGAAGCTAGAAAAATTTATATAGTAGGCAGATACGTAAGTTAAGATCCCACTTTATTTTATATTTGGACCATTATCCCAAGTCACAAGCTCAGTGGAGGCGCAGAGATAATATATATATATATATCTTTAATTGATATCTTAAATATATAAAAAAATAAAAGCCACTGCCAGTAATTAACACACAAACAATATTTATTTACGCACATATATAATCATTTTAAATTTGAGGAATAACATTTATTATTTAGATTTTAATATTAATTTTTAATTTAAATTATTATTTTAAGATTTTAAATCATTCACACAGATGAATTTTATATTTATTTTAAGATTGTCGAGTATGAATAAACTACATAGATTTGCATTTGAAAAGAAAATATTCTATCCATTATTTAACCCTAGGTCAAAAGTTCGCAGTCAACCCGGTGTCAATCCATCTGATACATTGATGTATTCAATGTAATACGAATATGGCAGCAGAAAATAGGTTAAGAGCAGAAATTGACTCTCATCCAGATAGGAATACTACATCTATCTGACGAGAAGAGCAATGAAAAAAAACTCCATAGGAAGGGACTGCGGTTTCCAACTTACCATCCCATTTCATAGGCAAACAGGAGGTGTGCAGCATATAAAACGATTCTGCCCATAGCGAATCTCATACTACATCTACTAATTACACCAATATATCAATCCATTGACCTAATTCAACTACGGAACAAATAACCTAAGATTACCCTCCCCTAATATAACTTTACAAATCTATATAGCCATTCATGCCCAACTTAAATTTAACAATTATATAAATTTGCACAGATGAATTTTATAAAAGTTTGTTGTTTAATGTTGAGCATAGATCGACTACACAGATTACATGCTCAAAAACATTTCAACATAAACATACATAATCAAAATATAAAGTCATTGATGTAATTGCAGAGGAAATTCACTAGAACCCAATGGTATTCATCATAAGATGCCGCATTGACACCAATAACTAACAAGACATCCGAATAAATACATTTTAGATATTCAATGTAAGATATCATTATTTATCGAATGTCTATATATTTTAATCATATACGAAAACAAAAAGTAATTAAACATGAACGAATCTATGCAAGCATCTATGCCCAACTTAAATTTAATGCATTTAAAATTTAAACAATAAATATTAATACAAATAAAAAAATAATAAAATGGAAATGATTTTTTTTAGCAAACAAATATGTAAAAATTAAACATTTATAATTAATTTGAAACATAAGTCAGATAAAAGTTCTTTTTAAAATTTAGATTAGCTGATCAAATCTTTAAAGTTCTTAATTACTTTTAGTAAAAAAATTTTTGTTTATATCTTACAGTAGAAAAGTCTGATATGTTGTTCCTGAAGGAGGCCTTAGCTGGTTCATTCCTGGTATTTCAGTCATTTCATTTTTAAATAAAGAGAGAGAGGGTGATATGTGCATCCTATCACACCTCTCAAAAACACTCAAGCTGCCATTGTCTGGAACTCAATATTTTTCCTTTTATAATCATCTTCTGGATTCAATGAACAATAGACATCACTGTTTCATTTTTTTGTTATGGTCCAGGCCTTTATTGCTGCTTCTATATTGGACAAGCTAATTCCTTTCATTCTCTTATCTATATCTTTCCTCTGACTTTTTAATTATATAAGAGCCCCAAGGGATATGTCTTGTACTTTTTTTTCCTATAAAAAAATACATTCAAACACTCTTTTTTTAAAAAAATAAAATAAAATACTTGTAAAGTTTTGCACCTGTGCGAATATATATATATATTGAACAACTCTTTAATTTTTTTAGCTTTTAGTTTTTAATAAATTTATTTTTATTTGCGAACTTAAAGTTTTTATTTTAAATTAATGTAACGGCATATTTATATATCGTTACAATATATATATATATTGTAATGATCCGGAGAATATCACTTAATGTAAACTGCACTACAGGGTGCCATCTAGGCATTTGAACCTAGAAAAATTTATAAAGTAGGCAGATATGTAAGTCAAAAAAATTTTTTTTTTTTTTTTTAAATATTTTGGTTTCGGTCATTAGCCCATGTCACTAGCTCAGTGGAAGAGCAGAGATTTAATAATATAATATCTTATCTACTTATATATATTTTTTTAAAAAAGAATAAAATAAGCCACTGCCAGTAATTAACATACAAAAATTTATTTACGCATATATATATAAGATTTAAAATTGTTTTAGTATCAGTTTACATTTTAACATTTAACATTATTTTTAACTTTACTTTAGATTTTAATTTACATTTTAATTTCTATTATATTATAAGTTTACATTTTAATTAAGTTCGCACAGATGGAATTATAAAAATTTGTTTTAATAATGTTGAGTATAGATCGGTTACATAGATTACAACGGTTAAAAACATTTCAAAATAAACATAAATGATCAAAATATAAAATCATTGATACTGACAATTGCAGAGGGAAATTTGTAAGTAACCCAATAGTATTCACCATAAGATACTTGCATTGTCACCAATAACTTAAAAGACATCCGAATAAATACATTTTAGATACTCACCGTAAGGTATCATTATTTATCGAATGTCTATATATTTTGATCAAATATGAAAACCCAAAACATACTTAACCAATAACCAATCCATGCAAGTGTCTATAAACAACTTAAATTTAATGCATTTTTATTTAGTGTCGAGTATGAATAGACTACATAGATTTGCATTTGAAAATAAACATTCTATCCCTATTTAACCTTAGGCTAAAATTCGTAGTCAAACTGGCATCAATTCATCTGATATATCGATGTATTCAATGTAATAAAATATGGCAGCACAAAAAGTTAAGAGAAGAAATTGCCTCTCTTCAGATAGGAATATTACATCTATCTGCGAAGAAGAGCAATAAAACAAAAAACTCCATAGAAAGGAACGGTGGTATCTGACTTATAATTCCTTCCATAGGCAAACAGAAGTGTGTGGCATATGAAGCGATTCTGCCCATAGCGAATCAATATTACATCTACTAATCACACCAATATATCCAATCCATTGACCCAATTTAACCACGAAACAAATAACCCAAGATTACCCTCCCCTAATATAACTTTACAAATCTATACAGCCATTCACGCCCGACTTAAGTTTAACATTTATATCATTTAACTTAACGGAAAACCGAAATCATAATAAAACTTAAAGAACAAAAAATAAATAAATGGAAATGATTTTACAAAATAAATACATTAAATAAAATTATAACTAATTAATAAATAACGTTGGTCAGATAGGATAATATTGCAATCATTTAAATATGGAAAGTTTTAATTTAATGTTCATTATTTATAAAGTTCTTACGGTTTACAACAGTTCATCTTTATCCGTTGCTTGCCATGAACGTGAATTCCCACGCCATCCTCAAAAGATTGGTATCCATTTAGCCATTGTTTTATTTATTCATTCGGAGGTTTTTTAGTTTAGTTGGTCCTCAATGTAGAAAACGATAGTTCATTTCTCTTTCTTTCTTTGGCAAAACTGAAGGGATTGAAGAGTGCGTCTTTTTCAATCCCTTCTCCTTCACTTCCGCACTAACACATATCTGTCACATCGTAAATAATCAATAATTAATAATTTTCAAACTTGTCCTTTTATATTAATTTGAAGGATTGAATTTACATTATGTCATCGATGCGATGGTCCTTTCGCTGAGGTCCGATTCCATAGGGATTTCTTTTTATTTGCTAAAAGTTTCTATTGTTTTCCTATCTGACCGATGTTTTTACATTTAAATGCCCAAGGCTGGTTTACTAATTAAAATAATCATTTCCATTTTACAAAAGATTAATTAATCTGTTTTCAAACTTAAACATATATTTTTATCTCTAAATCTTTTCTGAAAATTTAGTTTTAAACTACTCTTTTTTTAATAAAGTTTTATTTTAATAATTATTTATCTGTGCGATTTTATATATATGCGAGTTTAAGATGATTTTTTAATTCTCAGTTTTTAATTCTTAAAAAAGAAATTTTTATTGGCGAACTTTTTTTTTTTATATATATATGTTTACTAATAAAAAATAATGTAACGTACGTATGTGCCCGTTACATATCAGTAAACTTGCTTAAAAAAAAAATGAACAAAAAAAAAATATTTTACTTAGGGTTAGTAATTACGGTACACGATTAACAAAATTTACAAAACATTTGGTTAGTATAAAGACTATATACAAAAAAAAATGTTGGCTATCGTTTTCCCAAGGACCATTTACGTTCACCTCCTCCCCACAAGAGTTCTATTTTTTTATACATTTTATTTTTACACATGGCATGACATGACAAGCAAATTATTTAAATTATTTATTTAAGAAGGTTGCATTGAACTAAATACATTTTGAAAGATAATGGATTTATATGTGTATATTTGCAGCACAATTATAAATACCACCAACTTATTTATGACTGATTAAAATGCTTAAATAGGATTACACTGAAGTAAATTCCCAATGGTACTCATCGTAAGGTACCACATTTCGATCATAAACTTACGTGGCTGTGTGCGTCTATACACGTTAAAACATAATATATATCAACAAACAAAAAAACATATTTATTGCAACCTTTTGACTTTTTTTTTTTTAACAAAAATTAGTTTTAAAATTATTTATACTTTCTCGTGTTTAATATATATGTGCAATTTCTTCTGGCAGTGCTTTTATAAGATTTAAAGTATACGACTTTATGTAACAGATAAAAATATTTCATTTTGAAAAAAGAAATTTACTCAGGGTATATGTGGTTTTTATTAATAGATCGGCCCAAGTTGGGTGGCCAGTTGTAACGATCCGGAGAAGATCACTTAACGTAAACTGCACTACAGGGCGCCATCTAGGCATTTGAACCTAGAAAAATTTATAAAGTAGGCAGATATGTAAGTCAAAAAAAAATTTTTTTTTTAAATATTTTGGTTCCGGTCGTTAGCCCATGTCACTAGCTCAGTGGAAGAGCAGAGATTTAATAATATAATATCTTATCTACTTATATTTTTTTTAAAAAAAAAAGAATAAAATAAGCCACTGCCAGTAATTAACATACAAAAATTTATTTATGCACATATATATATAAGATTTAAAATTGTTTTAGTATCAGTTTACATTTTAACATTTAACATTATTTTTAACTTTACTTTAGATTTTAATTTACATTTTAATTTCTATTATATTATAAGTTTACATTTTAATTAAGTTCGCACAGATGGAATTATAAAAATTTGTTTTAATAATGTTGAGTATAGATCGGTTACATAGATTACAACGGTTAAAAACATTTCAAAATAAACATAAACGATCAAAATATAAAATCATTGATACTGACAATTGCAGAGGGAAATTTGTAAGTAACCCAATAGTATTCACCATAAGATACTTGCATTGTCACCAATAACTTAAAAGACATCCGAATAAATACATTTTAGATACTCACCGTAAGGTATCATTATTTATCGAATGTCTATATATTTTGATCAAATATAAAAACCCAAAACATACTTAACCAATAACCAATCCATGCAAGCATCTATAAACAACTTAAATTTAATGCATTTTTATTTAGTGTTGAGTATGAATAGACTACATAGATTTGCATTAAAATAAACATTCTATTCCTATTTAACCTTAGGCTAAAATTCGTAGTCAAACTGGCATCAATTCATCCGATAAATCGATGTATTCAATGTAATAAAATATGGCAGCACAAAAAGTTAAAAGAAGAAATTGCCTCTCTTCAGATAAGAATATTACATCTATCTGTGAAGAAGAGCAATAAAACAAAAAACTCCATAGAAAGGAACGGCGGTATCCGACTTATAATTCCTTCCATAGGCAAATGGAAGTGTGCGGCGTATGAAGCGATTCTGCCCATAGCGAATCAATATTACATCTACTAATCACACCAATATATCCAATCCATTGACCCAATTTAATCACGAAACAAATAACCCAAGATTACCCTCCCCTAATATAACTTTACAAATCTATACAGCCATTCACGCCCGACTTAAGTTTAACATTTATATCATTTAACTTAATGGAAAACCGAAATCATAATAAAACTTAAAGAACAAAAAATAAATAAATGGAAATGAGTTTACAAAATAAATACATTAAATAAAATTATAACTAATTAATAAATAACGTTGGTCAGATAGGATAATATTGCAATCATTTAAATATGGAAAGTTTTAATTTAATGTTCATTATTTATAAAGTTCTTACAGTTTACAACAGTTCATCTTTATCCGTTGCTTGCCATGAACGTGAATTCCCATGCTGTCCTCAAAAGATTGGTATCCATTTAGCCATTGTTTTATTTATTCATTCTGAGGTTTTTTAGTTTAGTTGGTCCTCAATGTAGAAAACGATAGTTGATTTCTCTTTCTTTCTTTGGCAAAACTGAAGGGATTGAAGAGTGTGTCTTTTTCAATCCCTTCTCCTTCACTTCTGCACTAACACATATCTGTCACATTGTAAATAATCAATAATTAATAATTTTCAAACTTGTCCTTTTATATTAATTTGAAGGATTGAATTTACATTATGTCATCGATGCGATGGTCCTTTCACTGAGATCCGATTCCATAGGGATTTCTTTTTATTTGCTAAAAGTTTCTACTGTTTTCCTATCTGACTGATGTTTTTACATTTAAATGCCCAAGGCTGGTTTACTAATTAAAATAATCATTTCCATTTTACAAAAGATTAATTAATCTGTTTTCAAACTTAAACATATATTTTTATCTCTAAATCTTTTCTGAAAATTTAGTTTTAAACTACTCTTTTTTTAATAAAGTTTTATTTTAATAATTATTTATCTGTGCGTTTTTATATATATGCGAGTTTAAGATGATTTTTTAATTCTCAGTTTTTAATTCTTAAAAAAGAAATTTTTATTGGCAAACTTTTATATATATATATATATATGTGTGTGTGTGTGTGTTTACTAATAAAAAATAATGTAATGTATGTATGTGCCCATTACAATATATATATATTCAAAAAAATATTGTAGCCATCTATATATTTAATTATGCTTCACGTCTCTGGAAGATGAATTTCATTGAAAAAAAAACCCTAATAAGTTTAAATCTTTACAGCTTTTTAAAACCAATGTTTTCCTGTTGGATCTTGAAACATTCTCCGTCAAATAACATTGCCCATTCCATTATATTTTTATTTTTTAAAAATAAGAATTCAAAGTTAAATGCTTATATTTTTTATTATTTTTGCCTTCTGTTTTACCAGCATTTTATAATTATTTATACTGCTTACAATATATAACTTTCCTATGCATAATAATAGCCTATCCAAATACCCAATTTTAAATCACCATTTCTAGATCCTTTCTTTTTTATTATAGACAGATAGATAACTAAATATAACATTCAAATATATAATAATTTGCCAAATTGAAAAATCCTGCCCCAAATCTAATTATGGAAATGAGTCATTATTGACATTATTGTTCTTTACAAAGAACATAACTAAGGATTTTCAAATTTCTAAATCTGTACATCATTTATTTCTTCAGAAGAGTTTGTAAACAGTCAAAAAAAAATAAAGATAAAAGATTTAAATTATAATCACTATGTCCACAATTATAGATTGAAAATGTGACATTTGCGTATACTTATAAATTCATTGTTACTGTTAGTGCTGCCTTAAGAGATTTATAACAAACTAATTTTATCCTAAGTTAATAAATTGAACACTAAGCTAAAAAATAAAGAAAAATTAAAAAAACTATACGTATGGAAAACAGTAGTTTAATTTTGATATCACTCATTAGTAAACAATTATGGCCATTTGAGGAAAAAAATGTAAAACCCTCTCTGGATAAATTTTGTGATGCCTATACAAACTAATCCATAAACCACAACAATACATTTCCATATAGAACATGCTAGTCTATTGTTTTATTTATTTAATATTTTGAGATATTATCTTTTAATTTCTTCAGCAGGTAATGTTTTATTCTCATGTCTAATTATAACTGTCCAATATATTCTGTTCTCTGCCTTTTCCCAATGGAAACAATTAACATTGAACCACATTAGAATATATTTAATATAGTATCTTTAATATAGTACTTACTATGGGATCTACCCCTCTCTTGAAAACATGCTCAAGCTTATTATAAAACAACCTTTTCACATGGTTTGTTCATTTTATATGTCCATTGCAATAAGTGTGTAATTTTACAACAGTGGATGCTATAGAATCACATTCAGCAAAATAAAGAATATGTTCGTTGATTTTATGAGCTTGTCACTGTATTTTTAAAATTTTACAAACACCTTTAAATGAAACTTCTCTGATGGTCTTATATTGCATGTATAAAGTGTCCAAATCTCATATCTGTACAATGAAAAATTACAGCTCTAAGTAATTTGAACTTAGTTGCAATAATTATTTCTTTGTAATGAAATACTCTATCTTTTAAATTGTTAAAAGCATTTGCATAATATTGGAATCAATGTTACATCTTATTGATTGAATCCATTATCCTACTTATAAAATTACCAAGATATTTTAATTGGTTTGAATCCAAGCAGAACCTTGTTCAAGATTTTTCTTCCATCAATGGTTGAAGCAAAACTTTGACTCAACATTAATTATTCACCCAAAAAAGATTCAACCATCCAATGAGAGAATCCATTAATCTCTCCAGGATTTAGGCCCTGTGTGTCCATCCCTCAGGACTCACCACTGAGCACCCTCCTTTTCATGGCCTATGTGAGCCCATTGCTGCTAAGCCTTGAGGCTGCCCTTCCAGGGATATCCATTCCAATGCTTAGAGAGAGCATTCACCATATCACCTATATGGATGATGTGGTAGTGTTTCTCTCTTCTAGTGATGAGCTCACAAGATTCGAAGAGCACCTAAACCAGTTTGCTCACAAATTCAGTCTGAGGGTCAATGAAGTCAAATAAGCAATGTGATCCATCCTGACAGGGAAGCAAGTCCCTGGTAGACTCAAAGTGGCCCCCCAAAGTCTCCTTGAATTCCATCTTGCCTTCCCCCTTGGTCATGAGGAGAAATATGGAGAACATGCAATCTCCAAAATTGAGACCACAATCACCTCTTTATCAAAAAATTATCTTACCTTGTTGGGCAGTCACCTTACTTAATTCTGTCATTCTATCTAAAATCATCTACTATTTGGCTGTGCACCAACCAACACCTTTATCAAGAGGGTTGAGACAATTTGTAGGAGGCTGTGCTGGGGGAGAGGGGCCCCTGTCATCAGCCTGAATATATTACAAAGCCTAAACTTCTGAACAGATTGGCCTTACACACCATCAAAGTGTTCCAGATACAAAGGACACACAATGTCTTAGTTAGGCTTCTAAATTTTAATCTGACATTGAATGCCCCATTCCAACAGAAAGAATGGTACCCATGGATAGACCTCTGCCCAGACTCAGAAACCTCTGGTTTCAACAACAGGTGACCACAGTTTTTGTGAACATCAAAACCTCCAGCTCCCTATTTGGGTATAAGTTTACATACTGGGAAATGTATCTTTTAATTTTTGATGGGAAAACAACCACTCCCAATTTATTCTTAGTATCAATTCCCAGGCTTATCAAATGGACAAAATTCCTCAAGCTGAAGCCCAAATATGTGAACTTCCTGTTCAAGATCAATCTCAGAGCTCTTCCCACAGGGGTGTTCCTATATAATCAAAGAGGTTATAACATCGAGACCTTGTGCCTTATGTGCAGCAAGCAGGAAGAGACCATGGACCACATTCTATTTCATTGTGAGTTGTGGTCCCACCTCCAGGGCTTGGTGCTGAGAAAGATGTCCATCCCCAACCTCGCTGATGTAATTGTTCCCCTGGCCTTTGAAAAGGGACTCTTTGCCACCATATGCCTTGCTACCTATATTAACTATGAGATCTGGATAATCCATTGTAAGTCATTATTTGAGAAAGAAACAGATCTCTGTGACGAGAACCTCCTGATAAAATTCATTCATAAGGCCAGAAAAAATGAAAAGGACTTGTCTGAACCAACTGGCTGATCAAACCTAGGGACAATTAAGAATCTAGCAGAATGCAGAAGTGAATATTCCCCATAAAGTTCCAGTTCACATCTTCCATTAGTAATGGTTGCAGCACATCTTCTTTTGTGCCAGGTTCCTCTTATCCTCAAACTTGGTGTTACCTGGGACTGCTTAGCACAATTGAACAATTGTTTCCCTCATTATATCGACAAGTGGGATGGAATGGTTTATTTTCCAAACCCAGATACTATGTGTGACTTTTGAGCAAGAAGGCTGTTAATGAACCTCATAATTATTTTTTATTTTCTGTGGCAGTGTTTAATATTATACACACACACATTAGAGCTATTGCTAGGCTTATAATGAATAAATATATGATGTTACAAAATCTGTTCTTTATTAAAAAATTGTTTAATTGCTTGAGTTTTAATAAGCAATAAAAACTATTAAGAACAAAAACAGAAATAGCAATTTAAATATTAAAAATTAGAATTTTAATATTATGAGTTATGACACAATATTCTTAGTTTTATGATGAAAAGAAATAAACCAAATTTTATTATCCACGACTTCTTTTTTTTATTGAAAAAAAATTGTATGCAAGTTAGCTGGTTTTAATGATTTGTATAATTATATAGCTAAAATTATATTAATATTTATTTATCTACAACTTTTAAATGTGATCCAGCTATTAATGATAAAGAAATCTAAGTTTATTTGGAACATTAAAAAATATTCCAAGTTTTATCCAATACAAATTTGAACATCAGAGCATAGGAGAGCAAATATGTACTAATATGTATGTGTGTGTATGCTATACAAAATTATTTTATTTAAATATTTAATTTTTTTGATTACATTTTAATATTTTATACACAAAGTTTTTAAATGAAAATGTTAAATACATTTCCAAGACATATTTTAATTCTTCCTAAAATTATTTACAATTAAATGTCAGTTAATCTTTATTATTGTTATTTTGTAGGGATTTCCTAAAGTTATTACTTACTGGCTTAAAAGTTGATGTTTTCTCAATACATTTAGAACTGTAATTTCTAATTGCAGATTAAAAATAATTTTCAGGTAATTCAATGAATAATAAAAAAATAAGATTTTATATAACTGCTTTATTAATTTAAATATTTTTATTACAATTTGCAACAATACATTTAATGTTTTAGCGTTTAAAAATCAGCACCGAATACATCCAAATACGATCTGTTAGATACTTAAACTATTCTGAAACGATTATTTTCATTCATTATTTGAAAAAAAAAAAAAACAAATCCTTAAAAAAAATCATTAAGGGACCAAACAACAACACAAAAAAATAGAAACAAAAATTTGTGTATGTATATTTTAATTATTATTTTAAAAAGAAAGTTTAAAATATAAGCGTTTATTTTTGTGTAATATATAATTTAAATAATATTTATTTTGAATCATTGTAACATTAAGTAAACTTTTATAAATAGTAATAAATCTGCAAATATTGTTCTAATATGTGATAAGATTGTCTAAAAATGGAAGGGGGGGGAAATCTGATTAATTTTCAAGTAATCTAAACCAAATAATTAAAATTGAAAATCAAATATCTAATAACAGGCAATTTTGTTTTATAAAAGAATATTTTTTCATCAGTGTTAGTTAAGTAGATTAATTCCTTTTCAGAGATCAAATACTGCATTAATATTTCAAAAAAATTTCTTATTTGAAGTTTACATATTAAAATTAAAACATTATTGGATATTTTGTTAAATGAATTTTTAAGTACTTTTGAGCAGAGAATGGAAATTTTTAAAATCAATAGTTTAGCATATTTTTGACCAAAATAAATTACTATTATCTATAATCAAAATGTAAAAAATAAAAAATAAAATTATAAAAACATATTATAAAAGTGTATGATATTACTTGAAATGTGCATTCTTTCTTAAATTTAAGTTATAAAGTCTTTTGTTAACATAATTCTGCCATCTTAAATCAGAGTTAGAAAGATTTTACTAATTGAAATCTGCATGTCTTTTATTCTTTTCAATTTTAACTTTTATTTTTAACCTTCATTGTATGTTTTAAAAAAATAAATTACACTAATTAAAAAAAATCTAAATATGTCTTTTTAAAAGTTGGTTAAATTTATTTATTTTTTTAGCTTTTACCAAATGCCAATATATTTGTACCATATATAAATAAATAGTACAATACCACCAGCAACAGGAGATGAGAATAAAATAAGGATTCAAGCTAATTTTATTCTTAACTTTTAAATCCGTATTCTATATATTTTTGTAGACTCATTCATAAGTGATGTGTGGGGCCCACATTTAGGGTCTAATATGGTGGAAATGAGAAACATTTCCACATTCACCTGCATGATTTTTGCTCAAGTGTAATACTAATAATAAGAAGCCCAAGTCATAAGCGCATACAAGTATTGCTCATCCTTTTGAGTTTTACAGGCTTGCAGCAACTTGGTCCATCCTCCCATTTCTCAGAAACTCTGGTACAAATATACTGATGGGCAATACAGACAGTCTTATGTTACATACTGGCATAATAGGACTCGGGGCTATGATTTTTTTCCTCTTCAGTATCCACCTACCCAGCTAACACTTGTGACTTAAGATCTACATCCACTGCAATTATATTTTCTAGACATATTTAAATATATATATTTTTATAGTTGTATAATCCGGTTTAGATAGTTAGTTTTTTTAACTATTATTCATTCTCTGGCTAGGTGTTTGGGTCATCATTGTAATGCTCTTTATACCATTATGATGTATCTCAGGTTGTGGTATCAAAGCTCCATGTTGGGCACCATTGTAACATTTTTCACATTTTAGTACATTTTGGTAGGCCTTTTTTAACACACTATTAAGTGAAAGATAACCAAGCTATGAAGACAGAAAATATAAATATTTTGTTCATATTTTTAAAAACATAGCTATATTTCCTGATTAACTGGTCTACTAATTATTGTGACTTATGCTACCGGCAGAATCAGATTTTTTTATTTATTTTACCAAGGGCACCAGGATTCATACAAGAATCTACTAAAATCTGTTGCATCACACATCATAAATTAAGAATAAAATAATTTAAAGGTTTGAGGTTTTGGTTTCCCATAACTTAGTTATTTTTCAGATAATATTACACCTGGGGCTTAGTTAATAACTATTGGCTAAGATAAATTACACATTTAAATTCTAATAAACTATCATTAATAATGCACAATGAAAAGTTGACAAAAGTAAAATATTTTATTCAAACAAATTAAATTATTTAAAAGATAAATTACTAATAAGTTGAAAAGAATACATGCACATTAATCCAGACATGAATCAATCAATTAAAACAGTTTAAGCATTAAAGTTCACTTCCAAATTTCTTCTAGAAAGTTATTTAAATGAAAGTCTCTTGAATAAGAAAATTAATGTCTCTATCAGGATTATATTATAAGCTTAATTTAGTCACAATTAGGATATGAATAATCTTACCAGTAAGTTTTGTAGTACGCATTTTGAAGAGCTGGTTTTTCTGAGTGACCTATACGATGAAAGATATCTGTAAATGCATTGGTTCTCCTCTGCATGATGATCCATCTCTGCATATGAGTAATAGTAGTCCTGTATATAAGTAGTCCAGGATAAGATATTTTCTCTATCTTGAACCTAATGGAAACTGCTAGTAAAGGAAAAGGCAAAGACCCAATTTTAAGTTTTTCTGACCTTTTATATTTGTAATCCATTTTTAGTCTTCTCTGCACATCTATTTTCTTTTGTCTTTTATCAGCATAAAAAATAATATTGTACATTCTTTCTTAAATTTAAGTTATAAAGTTTTTTTAACATAATTCTGCCATGTTTAATTCGAGTTAGAAAGATTTTACTAATTGAAATCTTCATGTCTTTTATTCTTTCCAATTTTAACTTTCATTTTTAACCTTTATTGTACGTTTTAAAAAAATAAATTAAGCTAATTTTAAAAAAATCTAAAATTTGTCTTTTTAAAAGATCATTAAATTTACTTTTTCTTTTAGCTTTTACCAAATGCCAATATATTTGTACTATATATAAATAAATGGTACAATATTTATTATCCCGTCAAGCAATATCTTTCTGGTTTTGATTTTACAATTTCGTATTCATTTTAGATTTTTTCTTAACAACTTTTGATTTATTAATTTGTCCAGTTTATTTTTTGCTTTATATTACTTTTGAATTTTTTTATAATTTTGATGTTATTACAACATGTTTTATTATTTATATCTGAAATTAAATTGATCCATAGTCTATCTTTAAATTAAGTTTATTTTATACTATTCTTTGCAGTTTAAATTTTTTTAATGTTTTGTTTAATTTTTAGTGTTTTACTAATTATTTTCACTTTAACAATTGTTGGGTTTATTTTAAACATTAGTTTTGCAATAGACTTCAGTCTCTCTATTCTTTTTAGGTTCATTCATAATATCCTTTAATTCTTCACTTTATTTGATCTTTTATGTGGTTTTCTCTATTTAATTGAAATATTTTTATGTTCCTCTTTTTTTAATTTGTTTTTTATTAATTCCATCTTTTCCAATGCTTTTCTGGAATCTTTTCTCTGTGGACTTTAATACTGCTTGATTTTCTGCTTTGGTGTCTTGTTTTTTGTTATATCTTGCATCATTTTGTTCAACTTCTATTGATTATTAGTTTTAATGACTTTCTTTGAAATTTTGTTCTTATTCACCTCCTATATTATTTTTATTAGTATGTTAAATTTATTCATTGTGCAACATTTTTTAAAATTTTCTCAACTAAATATTATATTTGAAACTATAACAATAGACATATTGATACTGAGTCATTATTTTATATAAACTTTTTGAATCATCTTCTGGCTAATTTTTTAATTAATTCCTTATCATTAATCATTTTAATAATTTTCTGTCTGCTTTTCCAAAATTTTCCACACTAGTTCTGGCCAGTTATATTTTTGTCTATCTCAGTGTATTTATTAGCTGAATTTACTTTTAGTCATTCTCAAGCTGTTTATTTTTTTAACTCTCTTTAATTCCAAATATTACTATTGAAATTCAACAAGTCTTACATATTGGCTTAGCATATTTAATGAAATAAATTGTCAATATATTTAAATTTGACCTATTTGACTTTAATGCAATAAATACTAATTTATGCACTAAGTTGGATTGCTATATTTAACAAATTTTTCAACTCATAGACAGACAAACAAACAGCAGACAGACAGACCGATAGACAGACAGACAGACAAACAGACAGACAGACAGACAGACAGATAGATAGATAGATAGATAGATAGATAGATAGATAGATAGATAGATAGATAGATAGATAGATAGATAGATAGATAGATAGGTAAGTAGGTAGGTGGGTAAATGGATAGATAAATAGATAGGTGGATAGGTAGACAGACAGACAGACACAGATAAACAGACAGACTGATAGACAGATAAATAGATAGGTAGGTAAGTAGGTAGGCAGGCAGGTAGGTAGGCAGTTAGTCAGGTAGGTAGGCAGGTAGATAGGTAGGTAGGTGGGTGGGTGGGCTGGTGGGAAGTTGGGCAGGTAGGTAGGCAGTTAGGTAGTAGACAGACAGATTGGCAATATGTAATTACTATTGACATGCTCTTTAATTAGCAAAAATTGCATCAGTTTTTGTTAACAGAAATGTGTCTTCAGTCTATTGACTCAAATTATTACAAGGTGAAAGACTTTAATAATAGAAGCAAGAAAATTGAATCAAATCAAGATGTTTATAGCAGTTTTTATTTGAAGCAATCATAATTTATATTTACAGAGCAAACTTATTTCTACTCATTTGTTTATACAATTTTAAAATGAATAGAAATAGATCTGATCTGGAAATAAAATTTTAGTCAACTCATATAAAAGTTCCTATACATATTTCAACTGATTTAATGTTCACTTTTTATTTGTAATTATTCTAGTCAATCATCCATATATATATAATAATAATTTGAATCAATATACAGGTTTTTTGTCCCAAAAGCTGCTTTTAGTCACTAGAAGGCATAATTATAAATAATCAGTGCTTAGAGCATAGTTTCTGAATTATATATATTCTGATGATTATAAATTATGTCACAAAACAGATGAAAAATGTAAGTTAATTTAAATAAAAAAAATTAGTAGAAATTAGAATATTAAAATGGCATTGAATAAATATTTCAATACTATTCACATGGTCAAAAAATTAATAAACAAGGAAAGGATAAAAGAAATAAATGATTATTCAGTTAAATAATAGAAAGTAAAAGCACCCAAATATATATATATATATATATATTTGGGTATATATATATATATATATATATATATATATATATATATATATATATTGTAATGGTCAAGTTTGTACATTCACATAACAGTATCTAGAATCAAGGCAAAGAGACCAAAGCTGACCAGGCCAGACATGTGATACCCCAAATCCGACCATGCTTCAATTCATCTGCCAGAACTCCAAGACTCAAGACCCTATGAAAGACCACCTTGAAATTACTTATAGCATACCATTTTATTTGCGGCCAACATAGGTCAGAGAGACGCAATAAGACTGATAAAAAAAGGCTTTTAAATTGACTAAAATATTACTAATTTAAATGACTATTAATGCATAGTTTTATAAATGAATAGGATCAATAATTAGAATTGGATGGAACTGGATCAATAACGAAACTGAGAATGAAATACACTAAATCAGTTATACATTTATTTACAAGTAAAATAAAATTGACAGTATAATTACATAATTCCAACATAGAATGCATGCAGGCAATGGGTAGATAAAGAGATAACACATTCTCTTCTTACAACTGAATTTAAAGATGAGTTTATAGAAGCAATCATTACATTTTGAATAGATGAGTGTAACAGATGCTCATCTTATGAAATTTTTTACAGATGATATATAAATAATCACTACGTTGTGTCTATAAATATAGTTATGCCAACTCCTATTAACTTGTGGTGGTTATATAGATACTAAGCCTTGATTAAACTAATAATTCATTAATTATTGCAAGTACAATATTACTTAAAGACGAGTGACTTAACCAACTCAAGTAACATTAGATCGAACCTGGCTTTCAAGAGAAATTTTCAGATCAAAGATGAAAGTGATATATTAAGAAAGTAGAGCTGGCTGCATAATATTTTACCAATGCATTATGGAAAGTTTCTCTGCGGATGGATGAATAACTCCAGGGTTCTTGAGACAAATGCCGGTACCCTGTGACCGATCGTCATGCTGCAAATGAAAAGAACATTTGTTTTCACAAATGGTGGGGGACTTATGTGCTAATCTGACCTTGGCTCTGGCTTCGCTACTGCTCTACTCTATAAGAAAAGATGTGCTGGCTTCACCATGGCTCCATCTTAATATACATAATTATAAATAGCAGCAAAACAAAAAAATGTCTAATAAAATAATGGATCTCATCTGCCAAACAAAGAATATTATATTTCATACTATGAAATATAAGAACAATAGCATATTAGCTCTATCAATCAAAACCAACTCTTGTGTAGCATGATAATAAAAATATAAGCTACTGATGGGAATATTAATATCTTTAACACGCTTAATCTATTTGGCTATTTTATAAATAATTAATATTTAAGGAGGAAAAGTATATTTCTATGGGCTTAGAACTAACTTAAATCATAAATATACTTATGACTGTCTTCAATGCTAGTTTAATTCTTAATAAAAATATATAAATTTAAGCTTTCCACTTGTTGATTGTAACAAGCCACATTTCACATTTTAAATCAAAATTAATAATAATAACGAGTGCAAGGTGAGTCATTATTATTTATAAAAATAGGATTTTGAAACAGCGTGTAGGAAGGTGACACTATAAAACAAATTACGTGAAGATGTTTGAATAATATTTTCTCAAAAACATTAAATTAAGTGCTCGCTGTTTTGAAGTATTAGCATATGAAATATAATAAACATTTAACTAACGTAAGCAAAGAGATGTAGACATAACTGCAGTGATATAACTTTAAATTAGACAATAGTAATTTACTTTTAAATGAAAAGAAATTATAAATAGGCAGGTTATTTTAAATTTTAGAAATATTAATTTTGACAGCAATTTACACATTATTTTAAATACTAAACAGGTTTAAATTATAGTTACACTGGGATTTACAATTATTTAAGATACATTAAATTATTTTAAGGAAAGTTAGCTAACTTGTATTAGGTTATAACTTATAAAAAAATTTACACAGAGCTCTGCAGTTTTGAAAATAAAACTGTATTGGTATTATTTATCTGGACTGCAAGTGCTTGGCTGTAGGTTTGGTGAGCTTGACTGGGCAGCTAGTGGCATCATCATATTTCTCAATCTGTTAGGCTTGAGTCTGTTAGCAGCATGATGGTTAAGGCATTGTGATGAGAGAAACCTCCATTCTCCCTTGGAGTAACAGCAAAGAAATGCTCATTTTTAGCCGGACATATTAGAAATTAACCTGACATGGAGACTGGCTGCAACTGCCCTCTACAAAATGGCTATTTCCTCTGGGTTTAAAATACAGGATATTTATATGTTTGGTCTCAAGTACTTACAATATTATTATAATCTATATTGCCTCAGGACTCATTAATTCAAGATTTAATTAAAATATTATAAACTTTATATAATCCAGATTTGAAATCTTAGATAACTTATGGAATGTTAGAACCGTTCCCTAAGCTATTATATTTAAGATTTTTCATTGTAAACAATTTCCAATTTAGATTTTAAAAATAACTTTCAATCTTATCTAAGGTGAATTTAATTAGCAAGATTTTGAGCTAATCTTACTTTTACTGAATGCAGAGGTGTGTTAATGACATTCTTGTTTACAACCAAAAATCTGTTTTAATTAAGAACCAAAACTTTTATTTTTAATTATACATAAAATAATCTTTTAACATTTTGTTTTTAAAGAAGATTCTTTTCCTAAATGTACTTTATATATATTGTACCAGTCGAAAATGTATGTCCATCCAACAAGATTTAGAATCTAAGCAAAAGTACCTCAAATCCAATCATGCCCGAGATACACAGGTCAGGAGCAATTATGAATTCTAACCTGTTTGCCCATTCTCCAAATCTATAAAACTATAAACAAGACCTACGGTGATACTACATAAATTAATTATTTCTGAGCCCACTGCTACATTATTTTGCATGAGAACTCAGCTGATGATGATGATGAGAGATTGAGTGAACCCAAGATATAAGTTAAAAACATACATAAATATAAATATTATTAAGGAGATTCGAACAACTGGATTAAGTTTAAAAATATAAATATTTATTTTGGCAAAATTCAAGATGATTTTATATATTCAACTTCACGCATTTAAAACTTTTGTTACAATTATTTGATGATCTTAATACAATTATTTTATTTAGACAGATATGAATTTGGTGTGGCAGTTACAACAGGCAGTTACAATACTGAACGTATATTTAAAAATGGGATTTTATTCAATGTTACAAAACGGATCTATCTGGGTGTTTTGGTGGATGTTTATACATTAAAACACATATAAAGATATGACAATAATAGAGTTTTGCTGTTTGTACGATTTCATAGGATGCCCTTGGCATTTGATACATAGTTTTATTTTCATTTATAGCATTTATTGACAACACTTAAATAAGGATACATTCTGATCAATACGTAGACTAAAAACAGTATTTCACATTTAATGGTCAAATATTGCGAAAGTCTATCAATATGAAAATGACTTGTTTCAATAAAGGGGAGGCAGCTTCATTAGAGGTTGTGACTAAAAATATTACAAAGAGAAAAACATTTCATTATTACACATCATTGCAGTTTATTTTGTTAATCAGGCTAGAATCTAACTACATGAAATTGCAGTGCTAGCATTATGTCAGTGAGAGAGAGAGGGTGGCACATTTGGCCAAGAAAACATCATTTTCTGAATTTTAAGGTAGTATGCTAGCTTCATGTTTTTGGTACCGAAAAGAAAAAGGTAGGTAGGAAGTTTCTATGGGCCGAATCATGGCAGAGCCATACAGAGCTTCATCTACACTAACTGCATGTTCCAGAGGCAAACTTAGACCAGTGTTATGAACTCAAAACACTAAAATGATGGAAGTCCTTGAATCCTTGATGTGAGATATGAGTCAATCAAAGCAGTATATAAATATATACTTGGAGGAGAAGAATGACAAACAAAAACGATCGTGATTCCCTAGAATGAAGTACATGCGAATCAGATCAAAGCCCTATGTGGCTTATTAATAATTTGACATAAGCGAGCAATGCTATTATAAGAATATAAAATCATTGGATTTAAATACTGAAATAAAGCCTTAAATGGTTTAACAAATACGTAATGATATGTTAAAATAATGACCCATGTAAGATAAAATCATTTATCAGAAGTTAAAACTATAATTAATGAAGCATGCATTAATCCCCCTTTCTTGAATCACTATTTTGTTTAACATATAAAAAAAACTAAATTTCACACACTTAAAAGTGCAGATAACAAAATAGATTTAAGTTGCCAGCCTTTTGGCGATGATGATCAATAAGAAATTAATAAAATTAATGGACACCAATATCCACCCCAGATTGCGAAGTATTTATACATTTCTGTATAAACATACGATAAAATATTTATTTAGAAGCATGTATTCATTTAAAATACAAACTCAATCTTACAAACTATTTAGATATAAATAATAAGAACTCATTAATCCCCCCCTTTCTATTCCATAGCAGTTTAGTTGGCATTTACAAATAAAATTAAGTGAAAAATATAAAAATATCATTAAAATAAATTATAACCACCTAAATTCTAAAAATAATAAGAAGCATGAGTTGGATGAAAAATTTTAGAGTAACATTAATTTGGATTGCAGAGCATCAACACAAAGAAAATAATTATTAACTTAGCATACTTGCCCAAATGGTAAATTAAAAGAGATTCAAAATAAAGACAACATTAATTTTAAAGAGTTAGAATTTTGAATATAGGTACTATGATTATAATGACTTTGGGTTGATTACCTCAGCATTTTATAAAATGAAGTAATGACAAATCTTCTGTGGCAGGTGGCATTCTTGATCAGAAGGAGCTACATCTCAGCATGGTGAAGAGTTGGGCTGAAGATGTAAGGGAAGATGGCTTAGGCCCCTCAAATTTAGACAGATGTGAAGTCGGTTAGTGGCTATTGTCTGAACTCTGACACAATAGATTTTTAGCCCTATTTATACAAACTTTGAGTTATTCACAGAATATTTTTAATTAAACTTCTTAACTCTTAATTAATCTTTAATTTACAGAAATATTTTCTCTATTGTTAGTGGAGATACAATTGCTAGATAACTGTCCAACAATAAATTCAAATCAATTTCCAGATTGGAAATAGATTTGATAAAAATGTTAATAGCTAACTAAAATCAATTAGCTTTGTTTTAAATTTTACCTTCATTAGCTTTAATTTAAAAATATCTTTTAAAATCATGAAACAAACTAATGTTCCCACCCCTTTAATTACTCTTGGACCGTCAGCGATTGCATCTTCCATCTTGAATTTTTATGTAGTTTTATAACGAAAAATAATTACAAAATAAATAAGATATAATCAAAGAAAAAAATACAAAATTATTTACAATATTTGTTTGCGCTTTTATATATATAAAAGCTCTGTTAATATGCATATATATCTGAGTCACATCTAATGACATTAATATCAAGATAATTAAAGAATTTTTATTTAAAATTTATATTTGTAACTTTTATAGATGCTTCTGGAAATGTATAGTTTATATACATATGACAAAAAAAATGGATGAAACGTGGGTTATGGTAGAACAGTGAAACTCAATCTTGAACTAAGATCGACTGTTTCAATATATATATATCAAAATAAAACCTTTTTCTTTTTAAACATATTTTCAAGAAACTTTTACTCTGAAATATATAAAACAAGAAAATCTGTTAACAGATTTTTAAAGAAACACTTAACATATTTATTTTATTCATGCTTTTTTATATGTATTACAATATGGGTTAGATTATCTATTCACATACGAATTTACAATATTAACAACAAAATTAATAATTTAACTTCTAACTTTTAATAATATAATAAACATTTTTATAAATATTATGTGAACTTTGTACCTATAATTTTACTAATCCTATCTAATTATAGCATTTTTTCGTATGTAAATAAATAAATAATGCCATTTGGACAGCCATGATAGTGAATTTTACAAGCTAATTTTAAGAGTATTAACATTAAATAGGTTCAAAACTAGCCCAGACAAGTAGGCAATCAGATTGTTCGTGAAACGGTAAGGGATTGGGAAGGTTACCGTTTCAATATATATATTAGAGATAACTATTTATTAAAATAGAAAGAATGATGTAAACAAAATATAAAAAGAAATCATTGCAGTGTGTATTTGCAAAGGCAGTTAATTAAAATAATCGATAATTATTAAGATTGAAAGCAAGGAGGGTTAGTTTTTACAAATACACACAGTTTTAATTTGTACAAATGAGTTTGATCTCTAATAATTCTAACAATATTTTATTTAAGAAATTTAACTGAAAAAAAAAAGTATTTATTGCATATTAGTTTATTACAAAAATGTGCACATGTATAACATATACAATATTTTATGTGAAAATTTAACTTATTGTTAAAACACTAGTTAGAAAAATTTTTGTTTAAATAGACTGAATAATTAATTGGATTTAATTAAAATATTTACAATAGATTAAAAACTTTACGTGTGTTCTGCAAAATATATTGGGCAGATGAGTGAGTTAATGTCTGAGGCATTATAAAGAAAAAAAATATTAGACTAGACTAGATTAATTCTTGATTAGACAAGATAAAAAAAAATATTAGTAATTTCTTTAAAATTCAAATTCCAAGCTATTCAGAAAAGTCGGACAAAAGTGATCAATTTCAGATCATATGGTAGGATTTTTTTACACATTTAAGCTGGACAACTTTATTACTACTGTAGATAGTACATAGTCATATATTCACATTGACATTATGATTAATCAAATTTGTGAATGTTTGACCAACAAGTCAAGCTAAGATCACTAAAAATATTTTGGTATTGTATTTTTATGCCATAGCAGGCCAGTTGATGGCATTATATACAGTTTAAAACACATAAATATAACGTTACCTGGCCGGCCTTTCTTTGTTGTCAGATTTCTGGTTTTAAATTTATATCAAAAAAAGAGTCTAAATTAATTTAGCTACTTATTTTTTATTGGAAATGAACAAGTTGCTTTTTGTTTTTGCTTTTAAAAACAGCTTTTATTTTAATAATGTTACCGTGCAGGACTTTTTTATTCTTATTGTCTGATTTCAGGTATTATTTTGAGATTAATTTTAAAAAAATCCATGTATAAATTAATTGCTATACTACTTTTGTATTGAAAACAAACTATAAATTAATTTATCTACTTATTTAATAATCTTACTGTGCCAGACTTTTTTGTTTTATTTCAGGTATTATTTTGAGATTACAATAACAACAACAAAAAACATGTGTCAATTAATTGCTGTACTTATTTTTGATTGAAAACAAACAAGTTCTTTTGGACAACAACTTGTGAAAGATGGAATCAGCAAGTGCATCAATGTGTGCGGAGAAAAGGAATGATGGTTTCGCAGATTGTACAAAGTGCATTGACTTGAAATAATAACTTATAAAATATGGAAGTATCAGGTACGGAGAATATGTCAGCATGTAATGCTGGAATGTGCAGGGGGAGGACTGATGGTTTTGCTGATACAAAGGATTGTTCAAGCAACCTTATGATTTCCAAAATGAGTTGCAACCTCAGCCATTTTATTTGTCTCATATGTGTTCTCACACAAATGTGAGGTTTTGTATGAGTTCTGTGCAATGGTGCTTTTTCCCTACCCTTTTCCAATTGTTAAAAACTTTGCAATTGTATATGGAAGTGTGGCAATGGGCTTAAAATTATTACTATGTAATATTATATCAGATATTGTGTAAGATCATTACTGGGAGTGTACATTTTAAGAGTTATGGCCAGTTGATTTCTATACACTCTCACATGATATTGTAGTGATCTGTGAAGTGTGCACATTTGCATGATTTCATGAAGCACCTTAGTGGCCATAATATTGGTGTGCAATGACATCTAGGCCTGCAATATCTAATATGAACAGAACTGTTCTATAGGCCTTACGTTTGGCTGCATAAATAGCATTTTTATGTGTTTTTGCACATAAAAAGTGTCATCAAGTGAGTGGTATTGTCTAAAAATAGAGTACCTACCAATGTTTCATTATCATCAACCATCCATGTCACATCTGCTCACAACATAAAATGTAGTCCGCTGCATGCTAACATTGGAGGATGTGTTATTTGACTCAATGAAGATCAACAATGCTCAATTAAAGTGAAGGAAATCAAAAATTCGATGAATTTGAAAACACAGTTGAAATAATCACTTGACTATACCTACTAATTTTTGAAAAAAGCTGCCAACCCCAGAGTGTAAAGAAATATTTATCTATACAGATATCTAAATTTTAGAGTGTATATGAACCGAAACTAATTAATGTTGACAAAAAAAATTCAGCTAATTGCGTAAAAAGCCCTTTAAAAAAATATTGTTAGCTTTTTATTTATCTTTGTAATTATTAATTTTTCCTATTTTTTTATGGCTAATGTATAAATTTAAATTATTTTTTTCTCATACTTAAATTATATGAGAAGAGAAGAATCTTATTTTTTATAAGGATGAGTTAAATTCTAAAGTTTACCTTTTTAAATTAATGTATTATTTAAAATATATTTTTATATTATATTTACATGTTTGAAAATAGAGAATAAAAACATATTTTATTATATTAACAAATTAAGTTCTATAAAAAAGTAATATTTCTAGATTATATTTTTATGTTTGAAAATGGAGAATAAAAAATATTTTATGTTAAAAAGGGGGCCTGATTAAATACTGATTGTTGTGTAATTATTGATATATTTGACTGAGGAAATTAAAGATAAAACGAAAAACTGGATTGGATACATACTAACGAGAAAGAATATTTTAATGAAAGATGTTTAGCAGAAAATGATCAATGGAACAAGAATGAAAAAGTATGTGGAATTAAAAATATTGTCAAGAAACAATAAAATAGAGAAATGGATGACTTGTTTTTATGACTGCTTCTGGATCTGACCATAAAACAGTGATTGACTGATTTATTATGATTTATTTGTTTATTAAATATATTAAGTTTAAACGTAGTCTATTATCATTTGAATTTTATTCTTGCAACGATGTTTATTAGAGTAATAGTAAGTTAGCATAGTTAATATGTATAACATCATGTTTAAGATATTTTTTATAAGCTAGAGGATGAGCTATAATGTCAAAATTTAATAAAATAAAGAGGGATTCAAATCTAGATATGTAGTATAGTCTTTTAACAAGAAATGATACTTAAAATGATGATCAATATTGGAATAGTCAAAAAAATAAAAGCTATCCACAGCAGATTGAATTATTTCACAATTTTTATTTTTATTTTTAAGTGTGAAATGGCGATCAGAGAGTGTAGTAACCAGTACTTTGTAAAAAAAACTTAATCACAAATAGTTTTAATATTGAAGATTATTTAATTTGATCATAATGAAGAATATAATTTTAAATTCGTATTTAGCACATGTCATTATCATTGCTCTCTCTCTCTCTCTCTCTCTATATATATATATATATATATATATATATATATATATATATATATATATATATATATATATATATATATATATATACAAATCAATATATATATCAAAATACAGTATAATTTATATAAATTATATTCTTTTTAGAAGTACTTTCGACTATACACTTTGTAGTCTTTATATAGTTGATAAAGACTACAAAGTGTATAGTCAAAAGTACTTCTAAAAGAATATAATTTATATAAATTGTACTGTATTTTGATATATATATATATATATATTGATTTGTATATTACATATATTGTGAAACGAATACAGATATCAAACTTTATTTATTATATATATATATATATATATATATATTACCCACTCTCCACTCTATCTAATAACACTGATACACCTAAACACATATATGCTGAAAAAATAAATAATCACCAATATACGTATTTCATGCTAAACCAGCAATCATCAGTTGGTCCAGACTATCATCTTTACACACATATATAGTATAAGTGCTCAGATATATATTAAGATAGACAATCCTCATAGTTTAATGGACAGGCTTCAATTTACTCCACACTCCAACTCTTCAATGGTCCATCCAATTGAAAATCTGATGATGGAATGCTCAAAGGCCACCCTGAGGCCCAAGATTGCTGGTTTAGCATGAAATACGCATATTGGTGATTATTTATCTTTTCAGCATATATGTGTTTAGGTGTATCAGTGTTATTAGATAGAGTGGAGAGTGGTGGGTGGTGTGAAAGTCTGTGCTCATATACCCTATATTACATATATATAGACACAGGTATATAACAAGTCTGTGTTTCAGTTATTACATTATAAGAGATGTCTGCCCATCCTTGCATATGTATTTAATGGATTATGTCCTGTACATGTGGGGTTCAGATTGTCATTAGGTCAACATGGGTGTGACAAGAATCTTGGCCTCAGGGTGGCCTTTGAGCATTTCATCATCAGATTTTCAATTGGATGGACCGTTGAAGAGTTGGAGTGTGGAGTAGATTGAAGCCTGTCCATTAAACTATGAGGATTGTCTATCTTAATATATATCTGAGCACTTATACTATATATGTGTGTAAAGATGATAGTCTGGACCAACTGATGATTGCTGGTTTAGCATGAAATACGTATATTGGTGATTATTTATCTTTTCAGCATATATGTGTTTAGGTGTATCAGTGTTATTAGATAGAGTAGAGAGTGGTGAGTGGTGTGAAAGTCTGTGCTCATATACCCTATATTACATATATTTAGACATAGGTATATAACAAGTCTGTGTTTCAGTTATTATATATATATATATTGTAATGTCTACTGTTTATTAGGGTTTTTATACGAATTAACTTCCCATACTGTGTGACCAAATTACGTCCTATCTATTAAATTTGTTTCATCAGACAATTCAGTAAGATTTAATGGATGCAATTATTTTTCCTGATCACACAATGCCCTTTTAACTAATGTAACTACTAAAATAATGGAATAAAGTAATCCAGGTTTTAATTTATTTGAAAAGTGCCAGGATTCTGTATAGAAATCCACTTGCTAGATCCCTTTTATTTATTTAGTTATGACGAAATTATCTCGTAACTCCGGAGGATTGAGTTTCGGTACAGCGTTGGCAAAGGTAAATTATATTTTCAAATCTTCATAATTAACTTTAATAAATTTATTAATAATCATTAATAGCATACAAAGAATAGGAGTATTAGAAATAATTATTTTTATTTTAACAAATTAAAATATAAAAAATTAAAATAAAACATTATGAATTAATTAATTACAAAGATGACACACATGCTAATCCAGATATAAATCAATAAAAAAAACAGTTCGACAATTGTATTTCCTAGGAAAACAAGAGTCTCTTGAAGAATAAAATTTAAAGTCTTAATCGGGATTATTTTGATATCAATTTTAAGAATTGTTTGCAAACTTTGTCACAATCAGGAAAAGTTATTCTTAACTTACCAGTAAGTTGGTGTAGGTTTTTGGGATCCTGAGCTCATAAGAATTTTCATTGGTCTCTCCTGCCGGAGTTTTCCATTATTGTTCTGCTCTATAGCTGGAGAAAAGGCATTAGTGACCCTTTCATTATAAAAAGTGATCTTCACAAGGCCCGTTTCCATTGCTTGTGTGACATCTTAGTACAGCAAGTGGCATACCTGTGCAGAAGTATATTCCTGCCACAGGTTATGCTCGTGGAAACCCCCAACTTTCAGACACGTAACTAGAAGATATAGAGAAGACCCAGATCGATGTTGTCCTCCTCTTTTTATACTCAATCCGTTTTTTGAAGCTTTTGTGCATCCTTTTGTCCTTTTATCAGTGTACAAGATAATAATCTTGTATACTCTCTGTTAAATTTAAGTTGCAGAGTCCTCCTTTCACAAAGTCACTCTGCCATCTTTAATTAGCTAAAATATTTTTCTTTTACCTTATCTGGCTTAGTAATTTGTGTGTCTTTTGTTCTTTCCAATTTTCTACTTTTATTTCTAATAAGACAAAAAAAAATATGGACGAAAAATTTAACTTTCATTGTATGTTAAAAAAAAATAGACTATACAGACTAAAATTTAATTACATCTTTTTAATAAGAACGCTAAATTTACTTTTTCGTTTTTTTCTTAGCTTTTAAATATCTTACCAGATGCCAAAATACTTGTACTGTATAAACAAATGGTACAATATATATATATATATAAAAGAAAAACAAGTTTTATATACGTAAAACCTGCTATCGTTTGTATTAATGATCAATAGATGGAGCTTTACCAAGACCTCCAAAACAAGCGTATTCTGTTTACATAAACATCAGAGTTAATATTCACTGTCTCTTTCATTTTGCTCCACCCTCAGATCAGCTGATTTCAAGCTGATTTGCTCTCATCAGTGAAGGATAGGAGTTTACTTTGATCCTTGGCATGGGGCAGTTGCTCTAGGTTAAGTACTTTCTAATTAATTTGATTTAAACAGATAACTCCACACATTCAAGATCTCCATCTAAACATTCATTTAAAATATTGTTCTGTTATATATATGTGTGTGCTGTATGCATGTGTGTTGAACAAAGTATTTTTTTATGAATTAATAATAATAAAGAACAGAGATGAGATTCTATCTATGTAAACAGATATAAGAATTGCCTTTGAATGTTGCCAGGAAGCTATCAATTACTACTAATTAACAATCTTCTTGAGGCTAAACAAGTTTTCACCATTAACCTATAATAGTGCTTTCTGTTGGGGTTTATTGTGGAAATAAAAGGAGGTCCTATTTTATTTCAAACTCAAGATGTTAAATGAATTAAAACCCAGAAATCTATTTTATGTAATTGGGAGAATGTGAAAAAATAATATCTTTCTTGACAATTCTATAAATAATATTTAAATTTTTTTTGAAGAATTGTATATGCTGAATTTAAATATTTTTCATTATTTTTTTTATTATAATAAAGAACAGAAATAAGGAGTTATATCCATTTAAACAAAATTAACTTTTGGCTTTTGATGTTACCAGGAAATTATCAATTACTATTATATATGTATATATAGTGTGTGTGCATGCATTGATATTTATTTTTATAGAAATGTCTAGATTATTCATGAAAGTTATATTTATTCTCAAGTATCCCTTTTTTTCTAAAAGCATTCTGATTATCTCCAATCAAAGCTTATTGAAGATTCATAAGTTTCAATCACAGTTTAAATAATTTAAAAGTATGGAGCAAAAAAGCAAGTAAACTCAAAATTAATAAATATAATAAATTTGGTAGTAATAATAATAATAATAACAATAATAATAATAACAATAGTATTAATAGTTAGAAGTAGTAGTAATAGTAGTACATAATAGATATGAAATTGCATTAAAGTTTTAAGTATTTGTAAGATTTTACTATAAATACATTCTTTTTTAAAAAATCATATAATGAATAATTATCTAATTATCCAAAAAGTGTAATCTTGTATCACTTTAATATAAACCACTCTCAAATTTAAGCTACAATAGAATTTCAAGCTTGCAAAATTGGAAAAATAATCTAAAAGAAACTAATATAACTTTTCTTTTGAATTCAGCATCATATATAGACAATTTTTCCATTATTAGTGAGTATGGTCAATAAAAAAATTCAAAATTCAAATAAGTCTAGATACCATGGGATTCTACACAGATGCTCTCAATGATTGTAATACTATTTGCATGCATGCATAGGGCATAAAGCAATGACATGATTATTGGAGAGTGGGAAAATGGCAGAAATATGGTGTTAAAATATTCATTTTGAATTAGTATGGGGAATAAAAAAACTTAAAATTAAAATATGGTCAAATATGATGTGATTCTACACAGCTGCTATCAAACAACAACTGGATTAACTCAGAAAAGTGTGAATGGGGAATCATGAATAAATTGCTATCAATGATTGTAATACTATGCACATGTGTAGAGTGTAAAGCAAAGACATGATCGTTGGGATATGCAAGATCAGCAGAAATAAGATGTTAAAATGTTTGCTCATGTCTTCAAAATTTGAATAAAATGTGCAGCTTAAATTTGAGGTAATACAGTAATCATTTTCCAATGAAAATTGACATTTAAAGTAATATATAAGAATATACATACAGCAAATTATTTCATATAATGAGAAATGAATAATTTAAAATAATTTGAAAATTAAAAATTATCTCAAGTCTTAAGTGAACATTAAAATAAAACAAACCATAGATAATTAAATGTGATAAATATGGGATTTTATTTAAGGCTATAAAGATTTTTTCTAGTGTATACATTTCTAATAATTTTTTTCTTGGTTTATATACAAATTTAAAATTGATTTTTTTTTTAGTCATAATAACAAATAATTTCCAAAACAACATTAAATATAAGATGAAATCTTTGTAATTAACTTCAGCATGAATTTACTTATAAATGAATGAATCTTTGTATTTTTTATGATTGAGAAGGCTTATTATATCTGTATGTTAAAATCATATACTGGCATCCAGCATGACTTAGAAATTTCAATTATTGCCAACTAATTAGTTCAAAGTTCTGTTTTTTATTAACACATCTTGCGATATCTTTAGACAACAGAGTTATTTAATTTGTTCTAAAATATTCTATTCTATCTCTGTTTAAATGGTTTAATGTCTGCAATTATACACTTTCTATTCCAGATTACTATGAATACTTTTACTAAGTGTTGATCTCAATTTGTATAGTTTTTTTATTCTTTGTTTTACAAGAAAAATTTTGAGAATTGTTTTCATAATAACAAGATTTACATTCTTACAGGGATTTATTTCTGTTTATTAGGCACACTTTAATCCTTTAATTGACTCAAAATATAAAAACTAACATGGTTTTCCCTTAACACATAACTATAATTATAAAATATAAAAGACAAGTTTTATCTTTAATAAATATTATAGGATCACATTATTTTTGGATATGAGAATTATCTGTGAATTAAAAATAAATAGTGTCCAACCAAATGTACATTCTAGTATTTTATATGATAGCCTGTTGGTTCATTAAAAGCTATACATTATTTTTGAATCAAACAGTATTTTCTCTTTTTTTTCCTTTAGTTATTGGCTTAATTTAGGGTTTCATCATCATGAACTTCTCATATCATCAGTCATCTCTCTATATTAATTGTGCAGTGTTTAGTATATTGATGCAACCATATCTCTATTCTTTAATTACATGTATGACATTTCTCATTCAAATTTTCTTTTTAATTTTTGCATCTGAAGTCCTTGAGAATTAGAAAAACAATAAAGGAGATAGGCCATTCTTAGATCTTTGCCTAAGGAAGTAAAATCACTAGTAATAAGTTGGGTTGGAACTGGATTTTAATAGAAGGTTTAACTGGGTAAAGATTTATGTTTGAGCAGCTTTATTTGGAGATTATTCTATCCATTATAGGAGTGAAAAGGTTTTAGAAAATCTAGTCTTCATAAGGCCTTATTTATACAAATTAATAAATAGTTTATTAACCATAAAACAAAAACATAATTTAGTATATTTTTTTCCGCAGATGAGACAGGTGCCATCTATTTATGATTTATATGGCCAAAGTATACCTTTTTTTTTTGATTATACACATTTTGAAGTTAAAAAGATATTCCATAAATGACATATACATATTAAAATACAATGATTATTACTATGGATAAATTTTTCTTAAACTTTTTTATTTAAAATTAAAATAAAATGTATATTACCCATAATAATTATATATATATATATATATATATATATATATAAAACACTATATATATATATATATATATATAGTGTTTTATTATAGTTTTATCAAGTCAAGTCAACATATCCTCAGAGAAAGTATAAAGATTTGCTTGTGCATATGACTACTTAATTAGCAAGATAAAATAGAAATCAGTTAAGACTTAGTTTACATGGAAACAAACAAGTGAATGTTTACCAAACTAAAATGCAAGATTTTTATTTTTATTATTAATAAGAAATTTTGAAGAGATGCCACCTCTAATCATCATGCCATTAATATATTTTTTATTCATAATACGTGAAAAATTTGATAAATTGTTCTGCATTTCAGAATACTGTGATTTATTTTCATTATTATTTTTTCCTGTAGATTATCACCATAAAAGTATATAAGCACAAAAATTGGATCTGACATCTCTTTAAATTTATTGATATCTAATTCAAGATATATTAATCTATTTATTATTCATTATATATTTTTATTATTGTTATTGTGATTTTAGGTAAAACAAATATTCAAATAAAAAACAATTTTCAACTAAACTCGTTTTTTGTTTTTAATGGTTATTTATTCAAAACTATTTTTTAATTTTACTTATTGTGAATTGAAATGTATTTTAATTATCAAAACTAATGTTGCATTTGTGCTTCCAGTATACAAGATTTCTTAATTCTTTTCTATTCCTCATGAGGTGAAAAATTGATTTGATGATGCGAATTCTTGAACAAGAACTTAATATTTATTTAAAAGATTAGTCATCACTTTCTATTAAAAATTATTATATTTCATTTTAATTAATTGTGGATGCCATAATAACATTAATTATTTCAAAACGACTGTGAGATTTGGAAAGCTGTGTAGCTTAGTTTTAAAAAAATAGTTACATAAAATGTATCTTAAAAGTCAGTAACATCTTGTTTTTTTTTCCTTCAGTGTCAACTACAGGGTGTAGTGAAATAATGAGATTTATCATGAAATATAGTCAGAGATAACTTCCTAACTTAAAGCGATCCAAATCAGGAATCTCTCAGTCACTATGGCCAGAGAAACCTGTTAATCACTATACTTTTCTTTCCATTCCACACCTTCAGTTTTTTTCATATTCTTCTCTATCCTGCTCCATTCCATTTCGACAACATAATCTTTGTCCATTCTTTGACCTTTATATCTAAATCCCTCTTGTCTTTTTTCAAACCCAGCATAACAACTAAGAACCCACTTTCTGTATAATCACTTTGTTTATATTTATTCTACCACTTCATTATTTGTAACCTTTCTGCTTATAAGCATTTATATTCAATTAGCAGATGCCTAATATTTTCCATGCCTTTCTTACATAACTTGTAGACTAAATCACCCATATTTCTCCATTTATGTGCATATTCCCTTGTTGCTAATGATCCTGCTGTAACCTTAAACAGTAAACTATTTTCCTTGATATTATTATAAATTAACTCATATTCATTTTGTTCTCCATACTATTTTTTATTAATACATCTATTTTTCTATCCCATTTGTTGCCACTATAACACTCAACAATTATCCTAACACAATCATCCCATCCTTTGTATAAGAATACTGAGATAAAGTCTTTATCCAAATCTTCTGCATATCCTATTACCTTTCCCACCCATGTCATTTACTCATAACCCAATTAAATACTATTTTGCCTATTTTCTTACTATCCATAAATTGCAATCTATCCAACATTTTCATTTTGCTTTTTGCATCTCTTATATAAAACTTGACCATCCCATTTCTCCTTGAATTGCCTCCTTTGCTATCCACACATCTGCATCTAATGTATGTCTTCCTACTCCTCTTTGTACTTTTTCTAAGTAATCTAACACCTTTTTACTAACACCTAACACATTATTACAATAGGTTAACCCTGCTACTGCCACTCTCTTTCATACAATTCTTGCTCTATCATATTTATTATATAAAAACAGTTATTTTTTTATCAGTCCCTTTCTTTTCTTTACATCATTTATAATTTTTTTCTCCCATTCATCCAAGCAAAATTTGCTGATTACTCAAGACAATTCCAAAATAGTTATACCTATTTACCCCATTTAACTTTATATCTTCCAATAAAAAATTATTTCTCTTTTCTTTCCTCAGAATTTATCATCATTACCTCTGATTTTTCTTCACTAAATTTAATTCCCATCTCTTTACTCATACTTTCACATTGTCTTCAGCATAACTTCCATATCTTTCCTGCTTTCTGTGCACAATAAGATATCAGTAAATAAAAGACATGATAATATATACACTCCCTTGTCATCTATTAAGGGTATCTCTATCTCTCATCCTAATATTTTTATTGCTCTATCTATTTTTCTCAAATATAACAAAAACAAAGTAAGTGACATAATACATCTTTGCTTTAGTCTCACCCCACTTTTAATTCTGATTCTATATTTCCTAATTGATATATATATATATTGTAACGATATATAAATATGTCGTTACATTAATTTAAAATAAAAAACTTGTAAGTTCGCATATAAAAATAAGTGTATTAAAAATAGAAGTAAAAAAAAAACTAACTAAACGCTAAAATTAAAAATGTTTGTTATACGTATATACATTCGCACAGATGTTAAACTTTAAAAGTAGTTTTTTGATAAATAAAAAAAAAAGGTATTTGAATGTGTTTTTTATAAAAAAAAGATTTATAAAAGTATTTTTAAAATAAAAAACAGGTATTAATTAATTCCTGTAATCTATAAATGGAAATGATTGTTTGTTAATTGTTTAAAAACTGTTTAATTAAAAAGTCAGATGGAAAGGTAGATAAGAGAAGAAAGGAATTTAGCTTGACAAATGGAAGCACTGGGCCTTGGCTCGGACCAGAACGGAAAAACAGAGCAGTGACGTTTTGTTCAGTGAATCCTGGTGGATAATATAAAAGAGAAAAAAATATTGGCAAAGGAGCGTGTGCTCTTCCGATCCAACTTGATTTTGGTGGGTCTGGAGGCAAGACGCACTTGCCGTCCTCCCTCACTGATTTAAAAATGCAAAGACTGTGATACCAGGACAGGACCAGCAACTGCCACCTCCAAAACATCAGACCGGTCTTCCAGGAAAGTCTGCGTGGGAATTGCCAACGGGACATGGACTTCTCTACCGTAAGCAATAGAAATGAACAATTGTTGAAAAACTGAACATTAATTAAGAACTTTAAAGATTGATAAATTTAATTTTATAAA
Organism: Epiperipatus broadwayi; assembly: GCA_028023455.1. Classification (NCBI taxonomy): domain Eukaryota; kingdom Metazoa; phylum Onychophora; class Udeonychophora; order Euonychophora; family Peripatidae; genus Epiperipatus; species Epiperipatus broadwayi. The sequence continues at coordinate 171,965 of JAQFVV010006764.1, forward strand.
AAGGAACTGTTCTCTGACTTATGTGTCAACTAAATTTATAATGTGGAATTTTATATATATGCATGCGTTTGATAAAAAAAAATCATTTCCATTTGTTAGTTATTGTATTAATATTTATTGTTAAATTTTAAATGGTTAAATTTAAAGTTGGTTATAGACGCTTGCATGGATTTGTTTGCGGTTAATTATATTTTGGTTTTCATATTTGATCAAAATATATAGACATTCGATAAATAATGATACCTTACGGTGAGTATCGAAATGTATTTATTCGGATGTCTTTTAAGTTATTGTGACAACGCAAGTATCTTACGGTTGAATACTATTGGGTTACTTATAAGTTTCCCTCTGCGATTGTCGGTATCAATAATTTTGTATTTTGATCGTTTATGTTTATTTGAAATGTTTTTGACCGTGGAATCTGTGTAATCGATCTATACCCAACATTGTGTTAAATAAATATGTTGCGAACGTATATAAATGTTAAAATTAAGTCGGGCGTGAATGGCTATATGGATTTGTAAAGTTATATTAAGGGAGGGTTAAATAGGGATAGAATGTTTTCTTTTCAAATGCCGATCCACGTAGTCTATTCATACTTGACAATCTAAATAAAACAAAATTAAAATCATTGAAATTTATATAAATGTAAAATTAAAGCATAATAAGAATATAAAACCTAAATGTTAAACTTCTTCCTCGGGTTTAGTATTATTTTATATATGCGTAAATAAATATTTTTATGTGTTAATTTCTGGCAGTGGCTTTTATTATTTTTTTTATATGTATATCTAAATTTATAGATTTTTTTTTTTATCTCAGCGTCTCCACTGAGCTAGTGACAATGGGCTAACGATCTAAATATGTAAATAAAGTGGAATCCTAACAGCGCGTATCTGCCTACTTTATAAATTTTCTAGGCTCAAATGCCTAGATGGCGCCCTTTGGTAGTGCGGTGCGGTGCGATGCGATCTACCACTTCGTTTGGATCGTTAAAATATATATATATATACTAATTTCATACAATCTCTTAATAAGATCCACTAAAGCTCCATTCATTCCCAAATTTACTAAACTTACCAATACAATATGATGCACTATGAATTTTCCTTTATCAGAGCCAGGAATCTATCAGCCACTATGGCCAAAGAAACCTGTTAGCCACCTTTCCTTTCCATTCCTCAGCCTAAAATTTTTCCATGTTCTTCTCCATCCAATTTCCTCATTATCTTTGTCCACTTTATGGTCTTTACATCTAGATTCCTCTTTTTTTTCTAAACCCAACATAAAAACCATAACCTACTTTTTATATAATCACTTTGTTTATATTTAGTCTCCCACAACATCATTATTTGTGTATTTTCTGCTTGTAAACATTTACATTCAATTAACGTGTTCCTAATATTTTTGATGCCTTTCTTACATAACTTGCAGACTAAATCACTCCCATTTATGTGTATATCCCTTTTGCTAATGATCTTATTCAAATCTTAAACAGTAAGCTACTTTTCTTGATATTATTTAACTCACACCCATTATTCTGTTTACTTCTCCATCTCTCCAACTCCCTATTTTTTGTTAATTCATCTATTATTCTATCCCATTTTTTGCTACTATAGCACTTAACAATTCTCCTAACACAATCATCCCACTTTTCGTATAAGTATACTGACATAAAATCTTTATCCAAATCTTCTGCATATTATTTTATGTTTCTTATCCATCGTTCAATACAATTAAATAATATTTGTCTATTCTCTTATTATCCATAAATTGCAATTTAACAAACATTTTTATTTTATTTTTTGATTTCTCATATAAAAACTCTGACTATCCCATTTCTCCTTGAATTGTCTCCTTTGCCATCTATACATCTGCATCTAACATGGCTTTCTACTTTTTGTATTTTTTCTTAATAATCTAACACCCATTTACTAACACATAATATCATTTTTACCATAAGTTAACCATTCTACTGTCACACTCTTTTATATAATTCTTGCTACATCATATTTATTATATAAAAACAGTTAATTTCTTTGTCAGTCCCTTTCTTTCTTTGCTTCATTTATCAATTTTTTCTCCTATTCAACCAATAAATTTCTCTGATTAGTTAAAATGATTCCTAAATAATTATACCTATTCACCACATTTAACTTATTTTTCTTCTCTTTCTCCAGCAATTTTCATTATTACTTTTGACTTTTTTAACTAAATTTAATCCCCATCTTGTTATTCATCTTTGCACATATCTTCAGTATAATTTTGATATCTTCTCTACTTTCTGTGCACAAGAAAATATCATATACATTCCTTTGCCATCTACTAATGGTATCTCTATCCTCTTCTTAATCTTTCTATTGATCTCTTAATTTCTCTCAAATATAACAAAAATAAAGTAGGTGATATAGGATATCCTTACTTTAGTCCCATCCCACTTTTAACTCCAACTAATTCTATATTACCTAATTGATACTATATATATATATATATATATATATATATATATATATATATATATATATATATATATATATATATATATATATATATATTAAAGTTCCATCCATTTCCAAATTTACTAAACTTACCCATAATTTATTTCTATTTACTCTATCATGTGCCTTTTCTATTTCTATAAAGACCATATATAACTGTCTACCTGCACTCCTACTCATATCTATAAGTTGTGTGACTATAAATAAACTATCTCCTATATGTCTTTCTGATAAAAAAAAAACCTCTTTGCATTTCTCCAACTATATTGTTTTTATCCATCCATTTTGCTTCCTTTTCAGCCACTATATATGCAAAACTTTACATAACATTGACATTACCACTATCAATCTATAATTGTTTAACTTTCTATAATCCTTACCTTTTCCTTTCTCTTGTATTATTTCAGCTATCTGGAAATTTCTTTTTCTGTGCCATCTTATTAAAACATAATAATAGATTTAATTTTGTCCTATTTTCCAAATTCATCATCATTTCTGTTACCCATTCATCTAAACCTCCTGGATTTCCACTTTTCAATTTCTTCCCTGCCTTATTCAATTCATTTTTTTATAAACCTAATACTTCTATTACTATATGCTTTTATGTTTGTTATCACTATGTCCTTCACATCTAACATTTTTTCTATATCCATTACATACTTATTTCAAATTGTCTCTAATTCTTTTCTAGAGTTACACACTTTTTTCTCATCATTTAGTAATATTATTTTACACTTCCCTAATGCTTCCAAAATCTTTACTCCCATCTCTTCTACTTTTATTAATATCCTCCAATAATTTATTATTTAATTTCATTCTCTCTATATAAGTATTCATTTTAACCAATTTCTTGTTTTAAAAATAGTTTTCCCATTTAATATTAACATTTTTTTACTTTCTTTGTTTTTAATAGCACCTTTATATTTTGTGCATACTTTTTTTTCTGTTTTACAATTTTACTAATTTTCACTTTTCTGCTACTTCCATTCTTTTAAATATTCTTACCTAAACCCTATGTATGATTTTTTTCTATTTTACCACACCAGTCTTTATAATCATCCCCAACAAACTCTTCCATGATTTCTTCTATTTTTATATTCTTTTAACTTATTCTTATTATTCATTCTCCATCCACATACTATCCTTTCTACTTTATTACTATTTTCCATCACATTACTAACCATTACTAACTCTCTCTTCATTATCAAACATTTTATTTTTCTGTATTTTATTCATTCCCTCTTTCTCTACTAATACATAATCTATCGTGTGAAATATATTATTTCTAGACCATGTGTATTGCTCCTCATAAATATTTCATAAATTTCCAATGCTCAAATTCACCCTCTGACAAAAAAATTTCAAAATCTGTATATTCTTGTTATCCACATCATCAATTTTCTTCCCCTTTTTTTGAAACTCTGTATATCCTTAACTAGGCATTTATATATGCTACTACCTCCAGTGGCCATATTCACTATAGCCACCATCCACCATTGTCTTCATAACCTTATCTCAAACCACAAATATGTTTGACACTTTACAGTATTTAGATATTTTTAACATAACTCCTATATTACCACCCCTTTTTCTTTTCTAGTTGTACCCTGCTATATCAAGGCTTCCAGTATAGGTTCATCTCTTTTCTCTTAGATGTGTTTTCACTACTTCTAATACTTCAAACCCTTTATTTTTAACTGCTTTGTTTAACTCCAACTTCTTTTCTGGTCTCCTACCATCTTGCATATTCAAATATCCAATTTTAACAATTTTTTTCTTTTTTACTATTTTATAAATTCTTTTGACTCTTTCTTCTCTACTATATTTGTAATTAGCTTTTTTATCATTAGTTTTTCAGACCCATTCCTTCTCCACATTTACATTTATATCTGAATCAGCTGCCCTTTGTTTACTCCTTACATCCCCTCCATTCTTAACCTTTCTTTTGATAATACTGTAATTTAAAACCCTACCTCGCATTATAAGTTTCCCAAACTATAGTATTTTTTAATAAATCAAACCCCTAATGATTCACTTCCTTGCTTTGCTAAGTGTAATCCATCTTTACTATATAACTTTCTCTTAATGTCCACAAACATAACATTATTTCTCTCACATAAATTTTTCAATCTCTGATTTATAGAACATGCCCTACCTAACATATACCTATTGCTTGTTTTGCATGATAAATTAAACTTTTATATATTTTAATATCATCTGGAAAATTTTCTGTTATTGGAGAATATTTGCTTAGTGAGTGGATGTGAAAAAAAAGTTGGGAGTGCAGAGGGATAGATTTAATTGGATTTGGAAAGATTGAGAAAAATATTGCTAATATTTGGAAAGTGATTTGATATGCCATTTTAAATATGAAAAAATATTTTTTATGTGTAGGTGTTTACTGAAAAGAGGCTTTAAAACTAAGTCACATATAAAATTACTTGGTTTTTAGTAGATTTGCTATTAAAGACTTTTTCAATTTAAGAAAGAGAGTAATTTATTTGAGAAAGAGGACAACGTTTCAGAGCATGTTTTTCAATTGCCTTTTAAAAAAAAAAAAACATTTTTCTCCCTTTGTTATAAATAGGTTTGAAGAGTAGTAGAAAAATCATAAATTTAAATATAGAGTAAGGGAATTGAAAAATAAGGAAATATGGATTACATTTGTATCCCACATTGTATATACAATAAGCAGAAGGGAATTAGGCATGCTTTGGTATAGTGTACCATATGTGATAAGGTTTTCCTTTTGAAATGCTTAAATAGGATTAGGATAGATGTACCAGGTGTAAAATGATTTCTAAGCATAGATAATTTAAAGAGAAAGTGAGAAGAAATGGAGGAAAATGTAGTTAAGGAGGATAGAATAGAGTTTATATTTAGTGAAGTGACAAAATATATGTATGATAAAATAAATAGTGCAATGGAGATAGTTTGGCAAAGAATAAGTAAGCAAGAAGAAGAGGTAAATGATAAAAATAAAATTAAAAGCATTAGAGATTAAGTATGAGCAGATCAGGAAATTAATGAATAGAAATGATAAGGATGATGTAGGTAAGGAAGTCCAAAAGGTAGAAGAGAATATTACAGATAAGTAGTAAGAATAAACTATAAGACAGTCTTGATAGAGGACTCACTAATTAGAGGATATGGAGAGGTAATTATAAGGAAAATAGAAATAGGTATGTAAAAGTATGTTTTCCTGGAGATAGAATTAGAGATGTTACAGATAGGGTTAAAAAACAAGGGAATAGAGATGTCTATGTTATGGTGGGTACAAATAATTCCTCAGAGCCATTGGAGAGAGTAATGGATGAGTACAAAGAATTGATTAATAATTTGAATGAAGTTAAAGGAAAATTAGGAATAGTTGGATTACTATCAAGATTTGACAATAGATATATGTTAGATAGGGCATGTTTTATAAATAAGAGAATGAAAAAATACCTGACCGTAATAGTTTAATACAATGCCTTCTGGTGTCAATGTTCTGACACAACAAACCAAAATAATGCAGTAACATTCATTTCCAAGTTATTATATAGATATCTAAATTAACTATAACATAGATGGTTATGAATTTAAATCAATAAAGATGTCTAGCAACTTCACTTATTGCTATTTATTTTAATCATCATGTAAATGAAAATAAATGTTTGTATATGAAAGGTATTTTAAACAGCATTAAATAATATGAAACATAGCTAGAGAAATAATATCCTAAATTAAATATGATGTATTATTATAATACAATGGCCTCCAGTGTTAAAGTTCTGAAACAATAAGCAAAAAGTATTTTCATTTATTCCAAAGGTATTAATTGGGCATTTTAATAAATTGTAACCAGTGAAAATAAAATTTAAATCAGTGGAAATGTCCACGCTGTCTCACTCAAATTGGCTTATAATTCAATTTTATAAAGGCAAGTGTCATAACCATTTAAGTTGGAGATTGACTCTGATTATATTTTATATAATTTGTTGCTGATTAATTTACCTTATATATGTGTGGACATAGGGGGTTACAGAGCTAGCACAACAAATACAATGTTTGCAATATAAAGACATCAATATTATTAAAAATTAAACAGATATGGAAAGATAAGTGACTTTCAATTAGTCATTTGTTAGACTAGAGATTATCCAATAATGAACACTATTTCTGTAATTTAATTACATTATAGCAATATTATTAATTATAGGTGACTTTTTTTAACAAAAAGAGAAGTGGAAATATTATGCTATTACCAATAGATATAATTTAGTCAAGCTAATCATTTAAAAATGAAAATCAATTTTTTGATCTTAAACAAGAAAATTTTACACATATTATATAGCAACTATTAATACTTTAAATATAATAAATAACAAAAATATCATTTATAACACTATACAAATATATATAAAAAGTCTTTTTTGGTATATGGTTTTGTACGTTTCTCAATAAAGGTTGAAAAAATTGGCTTCATATATACTACTTTATTTTATTATTTTCTATTCCTTTTTTAATTGACCAATTATTAACTAACTTTATTAAAGTTTTATAAATATTTATAAAATTATTTAACTTTGCTTAATATAATATGTTACATATATTGGTCTTTTTTTAATCTTTAATATAATTCAAAGGATTATTATTTTTTGTAGCATCTATTTTATGTTCATATGTCAAGAAATGAATTTATGAAGCAGATGTATCATTTTGTCTATTAATTGCATTGTGTTCTTTGGCTCTTTCATCTAACTGTTTCCTTAAATTTCCATAGTACTTCATATTGCTATGAATACAATTAATTTTATATACAATTCCTTTTTTGTATTTTCTCTTATTTCATATTTACCTATTAATTTTTCTAGACTTTTACTATTCAAACATCCAATATTTATATGTGTTTTTTATGAATATAGTATAAATTTTAAAATAATATGTAAGTTTGATCCATTCTTATTTGAACTATTGTTACCGTCATAATTATATTTATTTAGCATAGAAATGTTATTACTTAATATATATATTTTTTACAATTAAAACAATAATAACATTTCTATGCAAGATGATTATAATAATGATAGTAGAAAATAAAAAAATGGATCAAATATTCATATTATCTCAAAATTTATAATACATTCATAAAAATCAAAAAATTACATTAATAAACATATAAATATTAGATAGTTAATAGCAAAAGTCTAGAAAAATAATAGTTAATTATAAAATGAGAGAATATAAAATACAAAAAGGGGCCATATATAAAATATAAAATTAATTGTGACTATTGCAATATGATTTACTATAGACATACAGGGAAACAGAAATAAGAGCCAAAATCATAGCAATGCAGTTAATGGGTGAGATGATAGATTTGATTTATACATTTACTACATAACATATAGACATAAAATAGATGCTACAAAAAATTAAACCTTTAAATTATATTAAAGGTTCAAAAAGAAGACAAATATATGAAGCATATTATATTAACTATAACTTAAATAATTATATGAAAATGTATAAAACTTCAATAAATTTAGTTAATAACTAGTCAATTAAAATGAATGGAAAATTATATAATAAAATAGTATTATAAATTTAGTTATTGTTTTTATTTATTTTGTATGTTATGTTATATAGTTAATTCTTTCAGCTTTTATTGAATTCTATGTATCATAATTTAATTCTGCTTTTTTCCTGTTTTGTTTTGTTATTGGTATTTTATTTCTATTATAGAACACTAAATAGCGTTTTATCTATAGTAATTGATGAATGTTAAAATAGATGCTTAATATTTGAGAAAGAGCACAAACAGTGTGTCAAAATGACTTTATGTATATTATTAATATATATTTCAATAGATATGATATATTTTTGTTATTTATTATAATTTATATTAAAAACAATTTCTACATAGCTTCATGAAATGGAAATCAATAGTAAAGGTTATGAAGATGGGTTTGGGGACGATTGTAAACAAAAGCATCTTGGCTTCAATATTTATAATAGGCAAGTATTTATGTTATTCTTGTCATTTTAAGGGATTATTTGCGAACTGTCCATAATATTTTGAATGCAATCCATAAAAAACTTAATTTAGTAAGTAATATTTTAAAACCTTAATTTTTATCAACTACTGATTTTAAAAGCTGGTTTTATTTGGTTTTTATTATAGGCAGATGGATGTTGAAAGGCAGCAGCAGAAATCAATATGAATTAGCATTATAAAAGTTAAAGATAAATTATTTTGTCATAGTAATATAGGGCTATTACTCTTCCAAATTTATTCTATGAAATTGGAACACTGAGTTTCCTATTATTATATCAAGATCATGGATTATTCTCAAATAAAATAGCAAAATCATGAAATAAATTGCTACGTTGATTTAAATGGGAATTTATAATTTAAGTGCACATGTATGTTGAATTGGCCATGTTAAACTAAGAATAATAGCTTTTCCAAAACAAATACTTACCTGTTTAGTCTTATTAAAAGAGAATTTGAAGATGTTTTTTATAGAAGACAAAGAGATCTCGTTTGCCTATCACAGAGGTTATCTCACGAATACTTTAAAGAAGGCGATATTAATAATTCATTAAGGGCAGATGTCCTCTGAACGCAGCGTAATTATAGATCAACCGACTCAAAAGCCATAAGTTGAGAGATTGATTCTTCGCTAAGAAAAGTAAAAATAAAATCTTACTTGGTCAACTGAAATAGAAATATTATGTTCAGTCTACTAGTATTGAGTTCAATCATCCTGTAAAGTCTTTCAAGCAACCAGTTATTTTACTATATATTAGAAAATTAGAATCAAAGATCTAATACAAAGGCAACTGCAATTAGGTAAAAGTTTGCAGCAAAATAGATTAAAAAACACAAATTTTAAATAAACCAATAATGTTATGTATAGAAACATTAATTGTTTACCTTGGTTTGAGTAGTCATTGCCATAGCTAACATTTTGTTTTCTTTTTTTTTCTCTTTCTTTTATTTGGAGTTAAAATTGCAATATTCAGTTATTAGTGGCTGCTAGTTGTGTTAAATATGTGTATGTGCGTGTGTACATAAAGAGAAGTAGAAATGAAGAGTGACAAAATATATAAATATAATTTTCAATAATCATGAACTTATTTATAAAACTAAATAACTCTTGAGTTTTAGCAATATGAAAGATCATAATAAGAAATTTATCTTCGCTTTATTCGAATAGTTAGAAGAGAATGGCATATGACTATTCATCCATTTACACTTGTTTGTATTTATTTAAGAAGTGTCCGACCTAGTCAAAAATAGAAAAGTATATCATTAGCTACAATATAATGGTCTGTTAGAGTTTGATGTGTTTTTCAATTCCTTTCGTCAATTTTTGTAATATTTAAAATTAAATCTTTATTATAAAATAATAAATTTTAGCAGATAAAATATTTATATATAATAATTAAAAAATTAACAATGCTAATAGCAGTTCTTTTTATCATGTAGCATTGAAATGACGGCTTTAGAATGAGTTTAATATATAACATTGTTAAAATTTCGAATTAATATATTTGTCATCATTTTATTGTTATTTGTAAAATCGAAAAGACTAAATAAGAATTAATAAAAAAAAATGTGTGATGTTAATTGCTGTACGGCACAACAAACTGTGTCTATTGATATATCTGTGGATATTAATAAACTTCGCAAAGATATTTCAGTTCAAAAGCATTGCAAAACTATTTTATCGCCCATACTTTGTGTAGATCCATGTAGTTATGAACCTTATGTATTTGAGGTAGTAAAAGTAATTCTTCTTAATAAATGTTCTATACTTCACTGTTCTATGTCTTCCTGGAAAAAAATATGCAAAGGAGTAGCGTGTTTTCTTAAAGATTATGAAACCGGAAATTACTACATCAGAATTTACTTTTCCAATCAAAAAATGCCAATAACGTTGCTTTTGCAACAAGTGGTTGATAATAATTTCGATTATACTTTGCTTAGATCAAATGTAATTACTTTCTATTATAAGCCTTTAGCTACAAAAGTGGGTTTAAAGTTTGAAAACTCTCAATATACAAAAGATTTTTTGTTACCTATTAACTTGATTATGTCTAGAGCAACAACATTTCGTTTTCTTTTCATGGAACGATTATTGCAGCCCCCGTGTGTTAACCATAATGATGGGGACAAAAGAGATGACAATACTATTAAGACGTCTATCTCGTTTTGTAATTCGGCAGACTCCATAAATAAAATAACTAGCTGCGAGGGAACTAAATCAGATCAGCACTTTCATTCAACTGATGACCGGTATGAAGAAATAGAGCGACAACTTAGTTCAAATTTTCAATCACAGAAAGGTTTTAACTCTTCTACCGCTCTAGAAAAAATGTTATCCGCTAATAATCGTATTAGATGCCTTAATGGAGTGCTGACTAAAGATTTCAGAAAGGGACAAAAAAGCAGTAATTATGATGTCTGTGCCTCTCTCAATCGAAGACAACCACAACGAACAAATATAACATTAAATGACTGTAAAACAATTCTTTCCAAATCTTAGAAAAATACTAAATGTCAAAAAAATATATATTTTTTATTTAAAATTCTTTTAAAATGTGTGAACTATAATGATATTCCATTTCTTCTATTACCATATAATAATAACTATGATTTCTACGATTTCTTTATTAACATTTTTTTTTATAAATTCTAATAATAATCCTTAGAGATAGAAAAGTATTATCATATACATTTATGTATATTGCAATAATGTAATTTGTTTAATGAAATAATTAAGGCGTCTAACTAATAATAGAAAGTTATAGCAGGATTTGATTTTAATCTCAAATTTATTTCGTACTCAAAACTTTACAATTCTATTTATAGCTTCATAGATCAAATAGTAGAACAAATATACTGCTTCATATATTGTACCACAAAGTAGAATCAAAAAACATCAGAAACAAGCTATTGATGGTTTCCAACATGTCATGACGATGATTAAAGAAGATAGAAAGAGCTAAGTTATAAAATGAAAAATTTTCTTTACACTCTTCGATATGTTTCCCTATTATCTATCCTTTGATTTAACGCTCTCATCAAAGCAAGACTTTTTTTATTTTAATTATATGGTATAGCACACACAATGCTTGCAATTAAAATCACACGCAAAAAAATTTGAAAGTAAAAAAATTTATTAAAAAAAATTTAATGGGCTTTTTATTATAATCAGTTTATCATTAGAGAAAAACATTTTATTTAATCTGAAAAAATAGAAATTGATAATATGGCATACAAGAAATATATCAATTCCCATACTTTTTTAGTTTTAGTAAAGAATTGATATAAGCACTGCATATTATAAAGATATTAAACGGTATTGTAAAATATTTATACCTATATATGCATATTTATAAAACCAATCTTTTTTTTTAAGATTTGCAATGCATTCCTCCTAAAAGTCTGTCATTAAATCTTGAGCTGATCTTTACTACAACCTCTCTCATTATATTTTATGAATCAATCTTTGATCTTCTTATGAATAAGATATTTGACACACCTTAATATTCATATAAAAATAGTAATCTGAATTTTTACACATCTTGTTTAATTTAAAACTTCATTATATATATATATATATATATTGTGTGTGTGTATTATGTCAAACTTATCCATACATTAGCAGATTCATCTTTCACATTAAAACACCTAAAAATCAAACATAACATTGTAAGAAACATATATAATAAATTGGTTCATGAAATATATTTATAGATTGGTTTAGAAATTTTGCACGGGAAGATGGTTAATATTTAAATGGCAAGTGTTTGGGAAGTGCAGGTAAAATCTGTTGTAAATCTAAAAGATTTGATTATAAATATTCTCAGACACATAAACACAATATATATATATATATATTCAAATTTGCAAACGTTTGTTTGAGTAAGAAGTGTTTTTAAGGTAAACTTCACCTAAATTGTACTTAATATTAGGTTAAAAAGCAGAAAAAAGCCGCTTCCTTGTAGCAAATTTGAATTACAAATATAAGCAAGAGGAAATCAATATTATGTTTCAGATTATTGCTTAATAGTAATTGTTATAGTAATTGATATATTCTCTAGCTTTGCAGTCAACAATTAATATAGTATAATAAACTGCCTTTATATTAAGTTCACTTTGATTATAAAAAAGTATTATCAGAACAACTTTAGCCAAAATGACAAATTTTAATTAATCTAGACACGTTATATGATAATTTTAAACAGCTTGATTTTTTAGTTAGGAAAGTGGATATATCATTTAAATAATAATTATGTAATTATAAGTAATCTCAGTTGTGAATATATGTGTAATGCTTAAAATTGTCATTTAATAATGACATATATAAATATATATTATTTACTAAGGCAATAAACCTCAAGAGTGCGCGCTTGAAAATGCGATGGTAGAGACCTCTACAGATCTTAACCACAAGCTTACGCATTTTCCCTACTTTCGCATTTTCATGTGCACACTCTTGAGGTTTATTGCCTTAGTAAATGTTAAATAAATTTATAATTATAAATATATATATTGTAATTGTCAGAAACGAATGATGAAAATTAAAACTACTACAATATATATTTCCTTTAAAAATTAATTAAACAACAAACAAGAAAACAGTTAATTCATGAATTCAAATTGATTAAGTTGCATTATTATTTTATAAGAAGATTCTGATAACTTATAACAACTGTTCAATGTTTATCTATTCACCATATATAAAATAAAAATCAGAAAATCATTTAAATTTAGGTCATTCACATTGTCTGATGATCTCATGATTTTTTCAATATTGCCTTATATTTTTCTAGACCAATTTTAATCTATAAAAGTTTATGCAAAATTGTTTGTATGATTTTAATTTCATCAATGTTCTTTAATACTTTTACAATACTTTTTTTTACCCCTGACAGTTTCGATTACCCAGCAATCTTCTTCAGAACTTCTGTTATATTTTCAAAACTGTCAGGGGTAAAAAAGCATTGTAAAAGTATTGAAGAACATAAATGATATTAAAATTATATGTTTTGGAGATATAATAGAAGTTCTGAAGAAGATTGCTGAGACAATTGAAACTGTCAGGAGTAGAAAAAGCATTGTAATATTAATGAACATATATTAATATATGAAAATGAATTTAAAAGAATTGTTCAGGATGGGAACTATATTAATAGCTCTAATGAGTGTTAGAATAGAATTAAAGAGGTATTCTTGAAAATAGCAAAAAATGAAATAAATTCATGTGAAAAAAGCTAAAAGACCTTGGATAACTGAAGGTATGTTGGAAAAGATGGAAGTGCGGAGATGGTGGAAGAATGTAAATACTGAGGAAGGGCAAAAGGAATATAGGAAATTTAATAATGAATTAAGAAGAGAAACAGATTTAGCAAAAGAAAAGTGGTTGGAGCAAGAATGTAAAGAAATAGAAAGGTTTCAACAGATGAAAAGATATGATCTAGCATTTGATAGAATACAAAGTATTTCTTGGGATAAAAAGACATGGGTAGCAAGTGAGATTGCGGATAAGAATGGAAGAAGGTTAACTGATAGTAATGATATATTAAAAAGATGGGAAGAATATATTCGGTATCTGTTTAGTAGAGGAAATAATTTAATTAGTTATGAACTTGAAAATGAAGATGATGTTGCACTGGATGATAGAGGTATGGACATATTGCCAGATGAAGTAAGAAAGGCAATCACACAAATGAAGAATGGTAAGGCTATTGGATTTGATGCAGTACCTATAGAATTTTTGAGAGAAATAGGAGAATTTACTATGAAGGAAATAGTTGGACTTTGCAATTTGATATATAATAGTGGAGTTTGGCTTGAAGATTTTTTAAGAACTATAGTGATTTCAATTGCTAAAAAGAAGAAATCTATTAAATGTGAAGAGTATAGGACAATAAGTATATTGTCTCATGTTTCTAAGGTGTTATTGAGGATTTTAACTCAAAGGATTTATGGGAAGGTTGACTATTATATTGCTGAAGAACAGTTTGGTTTTCGGAAAGGGAAAAGCACAAGAGATGCTATTGGTGTTGTTAGGACAATTGCAGAAAGATATATTGAAAGAGATAAAGGAATTGGTATATGTTTTGTAGATTTAGAAAAGGCATTTGATAGAGTAAGCTGGAATAAACTGATGTCTATCTTAAGAGATAAAGGAGTATTCTGGAAAGAAAGACAATTGATATGGAATATGTATAATGGTTAAAGAATAAGAGTTAGATTTGGATGTAATGAGACTGGTGAAGTCAATATAGAAAGTGGAGTTAGGCAAGGATGTAGTATGTCACCTGTTTTGTTTAATATTTATTTAGAAGATGTGCTAAATAATTATTTGGACTGTGGAGGAGCAAATGTTGGAGGGAGAGTAATAAAGTGTATAAGATTTGCAGATGATATGGCTCTTATTGCTGAGGAAGAAAAGGATCTTCAGAATATGTTGAATAAATTGGAAGAAGGATGTATGGCATATGGAATGAAGATTAGTATTGAAAAGACTAAGTGTTTATGGATAGGGAGAGATGCAAAAAGACTGCAAATTGGAATCCATGATGACATGGTGCAGCAGGTGAAGGAATTTAGATATTTGGGTTGTTGGTTGAG
This sequence comes from Epiperipatus broadwayi, assembly GCA_028023455.1. Classification (NCBI taxonomy): domain Eukaryota; kingdom Metazoa; phylum Onychophora; class Udeonychophora; order Euonychophora; family Peripatidae; genus Epiperipatus; species Epiperipatus broadwayi. The sequence continues at coordinate 187,097 of JAQFVV010006764.1, forward strand.
TGAGGATGGAAGAAGTGAAGATGAAGTTAAAAGAAGAATAGCATTGGCAAAGGTGACATTTGTAAAAAGAAAGAAGATATTTTGTGAACCTATGGAAAGAGAATTAAGGAAAAGATTAATTAAATGTTATGTGTGGAGTGTATTAATGTATGGTTGTGAGACATGGACATTGAGTAATAGAATTAAGAAACGACTGGAAGCTTTTGAGATGTGGACATGGAGAAAAATGGAAAAAATCAGTTGGGTGAATAAAATAACAAATGAAGAAGTTTTAAAAAGAGTTAATGAGGAAAGAAGATTGATTGAAAGTATCAAAGAGAGAAAGAGAAACTGGCTTGGACATATACTAAGAAAATATTATAGTTTAATGAAAGATGTTTTGGAAGGAATGGTGAGTGGAAAAAAAAAGAAAGGACGGAAGAGATTGACATTATTGAATGATATACGAGATGGAAGGGGTTATGTGAAATTGAGGAAGTGGGCAAGGAAGAGAATGGAATGGAAGAATGGATGAACTGATGTAGTGACTACTCTCTGGACCTGTCTATTGGACAGACTACTATTGATTGATTGATTAAAATTATATGGAGTTGGCAATGCAATAGGAAAGATAAAGTTATAATTATTTGTGTGTGTGTGTATATATATATATATAAACTCGAAACATTTATATATCTGAATGGTAAAGAATATATTTCTTTAATTATCAATAAATAAACTTATATGAAGTTGTTATATTGTCAAATAAAATTTAAACAATACTTAATATATTTAAATTATAATAATAACTATCATAAATGTGTATAACTTATAAAGCATTTTAAAATACATAAATAACAATAAATAATCTAAATACAATATTTCCATGCTTAGAAGTTCTTAAGTTTTAAAACACTTTATATTAATTTTTTTATAGATCAAATTACCAGGAACTTACAATAATGATATCCTGAATGTAAAGTTTAATTCTAATTTAAATATGCTTATAGTTATGAATAAAAATAGCCCTGAATTATTCTGTTTGTTGAGTGTAAATTTTTAAATCCTGATTGAAATATTTAAATCGCATTTAAAACATCTACTGCTACCAATCAATCTCTTTGTATAAAATTTCATTAGCATATCCGTTAAATGGTTGAAGTGAATGAGAATTCGTGATATTTGGGTTTTAATTCATTCTGTTGACATTCATATAAGATTTGTTCCCAGATATAGGGAGGAACCTTATATAGGTTAGCCCACCATACCAGTAAAATTCATTTCAAATATTTTAGTTATAGACATTTTTTCTCCCCAAAGCTGCAACGATCTTTTTATCCATTTACAAAGATGCAGACTATTCAATTCTCAGATGCAGTTTGTTTTTAATTATTTATTTTTGAAAATAACATTGCGTGTAATAAATTAACAAACTTTTTTTCTCAAAGCAATCTTTATTATACTTAAGATTACAAAACAATTTTGGGTCTCTTTCCCAGTTACAGATTGCAATATGTTCAATTTTCAAAGTTAAATCAATTATTCTCTAAGTTTCCAAAAAGGTTTACATGCAGTGACAAATCTTTACATGGAAATATTAATATAATATAGTTACATGTCTATTTGTATATTGGTGAACATGGCCTAACCACGGTGAAGTCATCAGAAGTCCAATGATTCCCATTCCCCAGACCACAAAGCAAAGACCCACTTGCTTTAGCTGGATAGACAGACATTCAGCAATTCACCAACTGCCACAACAGGCCATGAGGTCCATTATCCAAGCCCACCAAACCCCAACCACCCAATCCGCAGATCAGCCATGTTAGAACAATGTACATCAAATCACAACAAGTATACAATTAAGCCAGATCACATGTTATCCATGTATTATCTTAGATCAAGAGTAAACAAATTATAATAAACTCAATACAACTATAAACCAAAGAAAATATAGATTTTACATTACATTATTAGCATGCAGTAAAAGCACTACTATAACTGTCTCAAAATCCAACATTGATTCACACTTAGTCATAAATTATCAATTACATCTCCCCACAAATATAATTAAAACCTTACATTATATACAATATTCAATTTTAAATCCTAAATTTTCCAGTAATAAACGGGAAAAGAACAAATAAGCAATAATTATTTTTAGCATTTACAGTTAATCTTTCAAAATTATAGTATAATATCTTTCAACTGGGTGGTATAAGGTACATGTCAAAGCGTAAAGTTTCCAATTTCATATATAGCATACAATTTCAATATTAGAACCCATGATTCACATTGACTATAACGCCTCACAATTTAAATCCATTCCGGATAGTCTCAAATTAAATTAAGACTCATTTCTCTAATTTCATACCTCAGTTAAGATGTTTTGTTTAATATTAATTCAAATCAGTTTTTCCTCATATATTTAAACATTATCTATCCTAATACAAATAGCTCCCCCTTCAAAAAGAATCTTTAAAAACCATTCCATAAAAAAAAATTGTTATAACAAATGTTCTGTTCGTCATAAGGATCTTTTCTTCTTCTTTTTTTCTTAGACATCTTATGTACTCTTGTCAACTTCGATCCACATTTTCCATTTCCCCTGAGTCAGTTCAGACATTCAATTTCTACCATTGCGAAGTTTACTCCATTTTTGTGTTCATCTTTATAGTTAAGCATCCTCCAGGTTCATAAAATGTTTTAAATTAATTTTTGACCAAGTTTGGTCTGTCAGCCATTTCTGGCAAAATTTATTGTCTTCCTCTTGTATTTCTTGTAGCAAATAAATTATCGTTTTCATTGGATCATAATCCTTTCCTTTCTCAAATAATAGTCTATTTCTGAATGACTAAATGCATAAATTAATAAACATGAACAGTCTTATTATTCCAAAATAACCCTTCTTAAATGATTTAATTA